>BSXT01001295.1:0-21639 GCA_030267785.1 Phytophthora fragariaefolia
TGCCTCCTAAAACTGATATCTATAAAGAGAGGATCTGCCAACGAGTGGTTGGCAGAATCTTTATCCTAATGCATGCTTCTTATTGGCAGATATATGTTGCTTTCTGCCAATAGTAGTGCTTCCTACTATGAATGGTGACCACACTGCATGTGGCCCACCTGAATGTATCCATTAGTGCATGTTGCACTAATGTGGAGGCTGCCTGAATGTGTAGCCCCGCTACATTACCAGATATTCGAAAAGCCCATCTGGAGTTGAAAACGCTGTAAAAGGCACGTCTTGCTGGCGCAGCCGAACCTGGAAAAGCCCCGGAGTAAGTCCATGGCCGAGAACAGCTTGCCATTTCGCATGGCATCGAAAAGGTTTTCTTTGTGCGGGACAGGAGTCGCTGGTAGCCTGATTTTCGCATTAATTGCTCTGAAGCCGTGGACGATCCGCCAACCGACTGTCTTTTTGACACAAAATGTCGGAGCTGAGTAGGGTGACTTCGAGCGGCGGATGATCCCCGCCTGCAGCATCTCCTGTGTCCATTCACGGATCGCAGCTTTCATACCCTCACTCAGTCGGAATTGCTTTCGCGCCACTGGGGTGTCATCGACCAGCTCTATCTCCGCCTTGATATCATTGTCGCGAGTTGGAGGCACTGAAGGGAGTTGCGCGCGAAAGACGACATCCTTGTATTTCAGAAGTAGATGTTCAGCTGGATGTATTTTAGCGCGTCCCAATCATGTGTCTTTTGACGATCAGCTTTCTCGGAGTCTTCGAACGGGATCATGATGCAAAACTCGTTGTCCGATGCGCGTAGCAGCTTCTTCAACCACTTGGTAGACACAACGCGAGTGGGTCCGCAGCTGGACTCGTAGTCTTGGTGCATGTAAAATCTCTGTAGAGTATCGTCGGAACCCGTGGTGGTGTTGCGAGAGGTAAGTGAACGGCGACGCCCACCAACATGCCGCGCTGGTGGACAACGCACATACTGTCGGAAAGAAATTAGCGACTGAGTGTTGCCACGGCAAGTGATCGTTCGTTCAGTCCAGTTTATGTCTGGATTCACTTCCTCCAACCATAGCCACCCAAGCAGCATATCCTTCCCTTCCGGAATAGGCATCACATAGACGTGGGTTCGATACGCAGGAAACCCATCGATGCCGACAGTCACTGTAGCTTCTCGACGCGGAATTTTAACGTGCTGGTCGTTGCCAATCTTCACCGATAACGGCTTGGCGCACGATTTGACGCTAAAGCTTCAGCTTTTGCGCGATGCACGGCGATATGGCGTTGAATGAAGATCCACTGTCCACAAAGCATTGATCTGGCTGGGTGCCAATCAGAGTTGTGTAGGCGAGGTTGCAGTATAGTTTGTCTGTCTGGTAAGCCAGCCGGCCGCCTTGACGTGGCCTCAGCGTCCCAGAAGACGTTGGCGCTGCAGGAGGCGTACTGCCAGAGTCTCCTACAGTCGATTGCTCGGTAGGTTGCCAACCTACCGAGCCTGGCCGTTTTTTTTACGAGCCAGAATCTGGTGCCGCGGTATCGCGGGCTTTCTTGCTGCACACATCCTCAGTGTGGTTCTTCTTCTTGCAATATCCACAGAACGTTGACGAGTCACCACTGCTCGCGCTGTTTGCAGGTTTGCCGCCGCTGGGGTTGGTTCTGGCTGCCGGTTTGGTCTGCCCCTTGCCAGGAGGGCGCGTCTGGGCGGGCTTTGCATCTTCGAAACGCTGTGCAAGGTCTATTGCTGCCTCCAGCGTCTCGGGAACATTTCGTGAGACATAACCGCTAGTGTCAGAGCGCAAGTTCTGTTGAAAGAACCATCTTTTGACCACTTCCGGAAGTTCGGTGTCGACTTGGGACAACAGATGCAGGTACTTTGACGTGTACTCCTGCTGCGACTTACCGAGCTTCAGCTCGTATATTTTGGTGAGGGTCTTGAACTTGAAATCCTTATCGCAAAAACGTGCGCGGATGCGTTCCTTGAAGACCTCCCAGGTACATGGACTTGAGCCAAGCGAAATCTTGATGTCTCTGTACCAAGCTTGGGCATCTACCCCTAGATTGGCAAACACCATGTCGGAAAAAGACGATGAGAGATCGTGCATCTCAGTCTGAAAGTCGGTGTAATACTGCTCGGTGCTGAAGATCCACAGTTCCAGGTCGTCGTCGTCGCTGCCCTCGAAGCGCGGCGGGTCAGATTTCTTTCGCGCTGGCCTGGAGCGTGTCTGGGCCTGAAGTATTTGCTGTTGAATCTGCGCCGTCTGAGCCAGCAGTTGGCTCATTTGTTGACTCTGCTGCTGCGTCGTCTGGAGCGCGAATTGCAGCATCTGCGCCAGCATATATGGTGTTACGGTTGCCTGCGCCGACGAAGCCTGCGCCGCGGGGCCGGGCGCGCCTTGAGCGGGTTGTGGTGTCCCCCTGCAGCCGCTGTGGGAGGAACGTGGCCACTCGGTGGCACATCCCATCGTGTTCCGTCGGGGTTGGCGCGCGGGCGCTGATGCGGGCGGTCGTCGCGCGTGTCCGAATCCATGGCTGACGACAGTGTTCGCTGAATAGTTAATTGACTGTCACAGACTCCGCCGAATGTTGGAGGTCGGTGTTTAATCCTTAGGAGGCAAATTTAAGAATGAATGAATTGTGAGCGCTTGTGCGCGAGACTCGCTAGCTACAGCTATCACTACGGCTTGCTTGATATTGGATGTTGGATGACGGATTCCAATTCACTTTGAAATCAGACTGAAGCCACTAATAGTTAGAGCTGTCAACGTTTCGCACAAACCATTAAACCTCGCAAACGTTTGCACAAAACCTTAACTCCTGCAGTTAAGTTTGGATGTGGCCCACCTAAATTTGCGTGGGGAGGCGGTCGCTTAGCGAACAGCATGGCTCTCGTAAAAGCGCTCTGGTTAAGCTTCATTTGTGAGCTTAAAAAACAACAGGGGCGGGCTCGGACAAGCAGAAACGCTGGACCAGGAGAGCTAGCAGCTGGTAAAGTGCATTGACTCGTAGGTACAGTCCTACCCGGAGCGTCCGCTCGCGCTCGCGGCAGTGGTAAGCACCTTCTCGGGATCACTTTACTCGATTTACTCGATGCCTGACGTTATGCATGGTCTGCCTGTCGTAGCTGGAGCAGTCCATAGTGAAGTTCGCGAATATGAGCGACCACATGAGTCCCTCGCGCTTCCAGTTGAACGTGGGTAGTGAGGTATCAGTCGCACCCAGACTCCTGGGCGACGACGACATTCCCTGGGGGCTTACGTGATGTACATGAGTCGTGTCCGACGACACAGCGCAGCTACACGACCACGTAGAACGAGGGGCAGAAATCGGTGCTAATTACCAGTCAAGAGGAGTATCACAGGACTGCTCGAATGACCAAGACCAAAACGGCTGTCGCGAAGAAGCAGCAGATTCGTCAGCACCTGCGTGGTAGCTACATTTTAAAAGGGTTCCCCCCGGTGCTAGACCTTCGCGGCGATTTTCCCCCTACCAATTCGGCGACACATCACTACTCAAGCTGGTAAGGTGCATGCAAGGAACAAATGTATATTATGAACTTGTGACGTGCTATCGTTTCGCTATCGCCAGATACTGTTTTAGTGCTGCTATTGAGTGGATGTACCTCGCGTTTGTTGTCGCATCACAGCAGATGTCTGCTGTTGTTTAATGCGCCGCGAATTCTCTGCGATGAATACCAGATCTTGCACCAGTTCAGGGCTCAACGAGCACCGCTTCACTGTGACAATGTTTCCACTGGTTGAAAACGCTCTCTCGGAAGCGACGCTCGTGGCTACAGTTCCTAGCCACTTTCGGGCTAGCCGACTGAGGTATCGATACTTGTGCAGGTTGCCTCGCCACCAGTCAAACGGATTCATGATAGCATCCTCCTCGTCGCTTGCTTCAGCATCAGTCTCGGTTAGATATTTCTTCACCTCCATCCGGCACTTGTTGATGACTGACGTTGCCGTATATTTGCGGTGCTTCTTTCCAAGTAAATAGGTCATCATCAGGAGGACTTGTTGTTGAAGAAGCTGCCTGCTGTGTTGGTATCCGTTCTCCAGATAGTTTTGCCGCAGCGGAAATAAGGTCCTTGATAGCCTGTTGCTTTTCAACATTATTCAAGTGACTCATTTGACCAGCGATACGTGGATCTAAGAATTCTATCCACTTGGGTTCGTCTTTCATTCGCTTCGCAAAGCGCGTAGTAAACAGTTTGAGCAACACCTTTCTACACTCCTCCATCTCCACTCGCGTTTAGGCGGCGTACTCCTTTCTCGACCGGGTGGATTGTTTTGTCGAATATATTTCGGTTTTTCAGCGATGCGTTGAGCCCACAGAGAGCTGGAAGGACCAGAGGAAGTGTAGGGTATAGCTGGCCGCCCAACTGCGTTGATACTATGGCAAACGGTTTGAGTAATGCACAGAGACACTTTATGGTCAGCCAATCTTTATGCTTCGGCATCGAGAGCTTGCTCTGCATATCGGAAAATTCGTGGCGGCCGAAGGAGCTGCAAAAGAAGGCGAAAACCTCGGCCAAAGCAGGCTCCAGTCTAATGCATCGCTCCATCATCTGGTAGCAACTGTTCCACCGTGTCGGACAGTCCACTAACAGGTTGACAACATTTGCAGAAGGCACACGCAGATTATCAGCCTGAACAACATCAAGCCGGTTGTGGGCTTTTGGGGACCGACGAAAGTATACAGCCAATCAACGAAATCTCTGCACAGTTTCACGGACCATTTCCATATCTCCTTTTTGTAGATTGGAAAGTGTGTTTTCGAGAAATTCATCCATTTTTTGTATTGCAGCACTTCTCAATCGATTCATTTCAGCGCGCTCTTCCTCAGATAGACTCTCATCCTCCTCGTTGTCAGTTTTCACTGAACCAGGCTCAACAGCAACTAACTGCAACAAAGGAGAACCTTTCTCTGTGGATGATGTATTTTTGTCTTTTGACATTGCACCTGACAGCACCAGGTGAATATCGTGAGCCAAGCAGGAGACGTGCTCTAGCCCAAGTATATTACCACATGAGACCATGTTGGCCCCCAAATCTCTCACCAAACGAGGGCAACGCTCTTTGTTAAGCTCCCAATCACCCATAATATCGTCCAAAAACCCTGCAATCAGTTCACCACTGTGCCGACCGGAAATTTCCTTCACTTCCAACGTCCAGTTCCTGGGGTAGAACTCATCATCTACGTAGTAAATAGTGAACGAAATGTAGGAATGGCCATTCCGTCCCGTCCAGATGTCCGCTGTGACTGAAAAGTACTCGCACCCCGTATTTATTTCCTTTTTGACGTGCTCCCTCAATTCCGCAGCCAGTGCGATAATACAACCCCGAAGTTGCGTGCGCTTAGGCAGCGGAACATTCACATGGCCCAAGACCCGGGTGATGTACAGGACAAAGTCAATAAAACCTTGGTCTTCAATCATAATGAGGGGACGAAAATGGCCAGTAATCCATTTTGCTAGCAGCTTGTTCACTTCCGCCTGTTCCCGGCTCGAAATTTCGCGTAACTAGTGTGCGGCATCGGGAAAATCGGCATCCAGACGGCGACCTCGCCTAGGGCTACCTCGAGTGTTGTCATAAAACTCACTTCTGTGAAACCTTTCCATGTGGGGCAGAACTTGATGGTTTGAGGTCTTAAACGGAATTGTCACACTGCAACGAGTGCAATACGCAAATTCGGCGTGCTCATTCTTAAAGTTTGGAGACAGATGCCAAAACTTTCGCGCGGCGGCAAGCCTGACAAACCGCCAAAGTTCTGGCCGGTGCTGTCGCTTCATGCAGAAAAGATGGGCAGGTGGTGTTTCCAAATAGGTGGTTGGGCGGGCTCGGAATTGAGGAGCAGAAGCTTGGCCTTGATCAATTCCCCGACTGCTAGTACGGTCATTGCTCATAATGAGCCGATTTGCTTGAGCATCCCGCTTCTTTCGCTTGGCACTAGGATTGCTACGTCGACTTGCTGTGCTAGTGCGACGTGGCGTTGGTGTTTCGTAAGGAGAGGGGCTGTAAGTTCTCCCCTGCTTGTGCGTGCGCGTAGACCGTTCTCGACTGCTTGGTGGCAGACTTGATGTCGGAGTTCGTAGGGGCGTTGACGGCCACATACAGGTAGACTGCGGTGCAGGGCCCGCCGGTCGGAGCTCGTCCATAGTCAACTAGACGAGGTGATCACTTCAAGCACGACACTTGTGGTCAAAGATCCATTCACTTGAAGTTTTTATACTATACAAAAACTAAGTCATGAAAACTGCGGGAGTTTAGAAACGTTTAGCAAACTCGACTCTGAGTTGAGGTTGGCAAAGTTTCCAAGGTTTAGACACCTAAACGTTGACAGCTCTACTAATAGTGAAGTCATTGAGGTTCCGTGGGTGCTGTCACATACTTGGTATACCGATGCGTCTACTTAAGTACTTCGTAGCCCACGTCTTCTCCGCTCATCATTTTTGGGGGGCAATTGGTTCATCTCCATCTGCTTTTATCGATTCACAAAATCGAACTGAGCGATCCCATATTGCACCAAAACTCACCTCATTACCTTTTGCACTAATCGCCTCCCGAGAGAGATAACAGCAAAAACAGTATGCTGTGTCCTTCTATGGAGAGTATTCTAACCAAGAGTATCGATCAAACCAACCACATTGAAAGGATCGTGGCATTTGCCCAATGCACTGAGCCGGATAGGATTTCTGCTTAGGCTGAAATGGGCCTCTACGAGCGTAGGTAAGGATAACCTCCTGGATGAAATCTCCAGCAACTATTTAACGCTGAATAGATTTGGGATCGATCAGTAGGATCACTTAGAAAAAATGGGCTACTCCACAATCTTTCGCATTCTTAGGAATCCCATTATGATTGCCCCCAACACGTTCGCATCATGGTATGGTTCATCATCATTAACGGGGGCAGGTGGAGTTGCAGTTGAATTCTCTGATAAGCGAGGCCTCTTCTCGAAAAACGCAGTGATGCGTGACGTCGTAAGTCGCTTGCTTCCCATGGCGAGAAAAGAATAATGAGACTAAAGCAAAGGCTAAAGCAGGCCCAGCGTGCGCCGATTCGCTAGCACGTGATTGAACAGCAACCCTTACAACACTAGTAATCTGATAAGACTTAGCTCTCTCAACGCACGCGGGGGGTCTGGAAAATTGAGGGGACATGCGCCCCCTTCTTTTCTATAGCGCTCCGCCCCTGGAGTGTTTCAAACACTCCCAATTGCGCCATGTCCACGATGCCCGCTGGTCTACGGACACCCTTCAGTCATTGCCGCTTGCCGATTCTGTGTTAAGTTTGATAGAAAACCCAAGGCGAACGCGAAGCAAAACAGGACCAAGAACGTGCACCTGTTCATTTTCCCGTTTTCGTTGCCACCGATTTTGCCGCATGTGTTGGTTAAAACGTGCACGTCCGCGGTGAGTGAGCTTGTCATCGAGAACACATCACGTCTTGAGAAAGCGCGCTGGCTACCAAAACAGATCGAACCCATAGAAATCGAACACCGAATGCTCCTTAAAGCAGCCCGCGAGGAGGATGTATTGCGCCGAGCTTTAGATAAATGCTCCGAAACGATGACCGGGCTGAGACTGGCCGGCTGCTGCGACCGGGGAATCTGGATTTCTGTGATTGGGTGGGAGCGGAAGGCATATCGAAAGTCGGTAACAGATTTCTCGTTGGAAGGCATTCATCACGCGAAGCAGTTCAAGCAGTTCGACCTCGTTTCCATGCTCGCTGGCAAGAAAAGTTTCAATGATCAAATCATTCCAATAGATAAATACTATCCGGATATACTGAAGTACATGTATTATTTACTATGCCTACTTGATTCCCTCACCTTACCTTTCTTAAGAAGGCCTGACAACCCGAAATTAGCTTTAAATCGATAATTTCAGTAATTCCCGCAGCTAAAGTGGCCTGACCAGCTGCCTACCGGGATCTATGAACAGCACCTTGTTTTGGAACACGCGAGGCCTCAATTGTCATCCAGCTGCCGGCTGGAAGCTGTGACATCTTTGAAGAATAAGTTGATGTCCCATTCAGCGTACTTTGAAGTACAGTGTACTTAAAAGTAAGCCGCATGCCTCGAGAACGCCTGTATGAAGTAGCTGCCATCCGAACTCGTGTTTCGCAGAGCAACTGTAATGTTGAAGATTGGGGCATGTTGAATACTACTGTAGTACTTCCAAGTATATGTCTGTATCAGAAGGGATTGTGCTGAATTATTGATTCTCAAATATGCATTTCTCCTCCTTTCTTTCAGTAGCGCGGACTGACTTCCTTGACAGTGAACAGCTTCGCATGCCCTGGTAGCATGCATCTGATCCACACGACCCGACTACACCACCATCTCTTGATCGGCTTCGTTCGCTTTGCCTCCGTGCCGAGTTCATAACCTTCGCCAGAACTTCAATGCTACATCGTTCTCTTTCGGTTCGGGCGGAAGAAGCGTCAATACTTTAGAACAAACATTGTCGGCCTCGTGTTAGGACCGAACGGCAAACTCACAGTTTCCATGATCGGTGCGTAGTTCACCCGAACATGCGTCGCTTGATCTCCGTGCGCAGCATGTGCATCTCCAACTGAGCACCGCTCATGAGGCCCGAGTTCTCTTGAGCACGGCGGATGAGATACGGCAGCACCTCGTGGATAGGTCCGTATGGCACGTACTTGAACACCTTGTACGCGTTGGCACCGAGCGTGTACGACACATGGTCGCACATGCCAAGCAACTGGCCGAAGTACACACCACCAGTGGCACGGCTGATACCGATGTCCTGCATCTGCTGAACTGTGTTCACTACCGACTGTTCATTGTGAGACGCCACCATGAAGCTGGCCAGGTGGTTATTGTGCAGTAGCTTCGTCACCTGGGCGTCGTAGTTAACGTGGGTGTCCTCGATCGTGTCGTGGATCGGGTCGGCGTATCCCTTGTCGCGAGCACGCTTGCGCTCCTGCACCATGTAGGCACCACGCACGAGCTTGGCAGCGAAGCGGAATTTCTCGCGACGTGCCCGCTCCAGATCGATGTCGATGCGGTCGCTGGACATCTTCAAGTAGCACTGAAAGGTGTTGTAGATAACGTCAGCACCGTCGCGATTGTACTTGCGCTGCAAGTTCAGCGTCAGGTGGTCGATAGCCGGCTGCATGTAAGTCTGCTCGGCGTCCACCATAAGCTTCACGCCACGTTCGGCGGCATCGTTGGCCAGCGACTCAAGGCGGGCAATCATGTTGCGGAGCTGGGTCTTCTCGTTGTCCGAAAGCGGCTCCTCATCGATGAACTGAGTGAGAGAGCCCATCGTCAGGTCGAAGGGGTCGAGGAAACTCACCCAGTCCACGTAGTCGATGACACCGTCGCCGGAGGACTGGTCAAGCTCGGCGAACAGCTTCTGGATTTCCTCCTCGGTGGCGTCCACGCCGGCGTTGCGGAGACCGGTGCTAAGCGTCGGGTAGTCAATCATACGCTCAAGGTAGCGTGACTTGGCGCGCGAAAAGTTGGGACCGTCCAGCGTGTGGAACAATAGCTGCGCCTGCACAATGATGGCGGACATACGCATGAGCAGTTCCGGTTTGCCGAGCGCCGTGCACTTGATGGCAACGAACGCGGGCTCGCCGGCCGAGGCGGCCTCGCTGGCGTCAATGATGGCGTGACGCGAGATGGCGGCGTTGGCGTCGCAAGCAGCCTCGCCGTCGTAGGCGTAGGTGCGTGCAGACACGAGGTTCTGGTCGACGCCGTTGAGGTCGCGTGGCTGCTCGACGTCGGCCTCGGCGGCGAAGTCGAGGATGGCTCCGATGCCGGCGGACTCGAGCTTCTTGATGACGGGGCGGATCTCGTTCACGTCCTCGCCGGCGCAGAAGTGGCCGAAGAAGGAGGCACGCAGCAGCGCGTCCGTGAACTTGGCGCCGGGGAACTTGTACGAGAGCTCGAGTAGCTCGCCGCTGTGCGCCACGAGGGGGCGGAACTGCGACATAAAGTACACGGCGTAGGCGCGCACGAGCTCTGGCGTGCTCTTGGTGGCGAAGATGCGCTCCGTGTTGGTGAACTCGGAGGCCAGCGACGTCTGCTTACTGCGGTCCAGCGTCGAGTGCTCGTGTGCGGCAGCGTGCGCCACGGCGGCCGTGGGCGCCGCGGACGAGCGGCGCGGCGAGGCCGACGAGAAGGCGGACGCCGCGCGCGGCAGGCAGCGGCGGGCCGGCGTCTGCAGGCGCGAAGCGTGGCGGAGCATCATCCGGCGGCGGAGAGGCAGCTGCAGCTTGAAGGTGTCGACTTGAGTTCCACGAGGCAAATTGCGATGTGAGCTCACCAGGCCGCGAGGCGCTTCGAGCTGAGGGCGCCACGCTGCGCCCACTGCTCATGGGCCATGGCAGGTCCTCCCTCCTGTTGCCTTTCGCATGTTCTCTCTGAATGATGCGCAGCGACGGGGCGCACAGCTTGAACTTCCATTGGATGGCGAAGCGTCGCGGAGTTAAAAAAAGGCTCCCTGTGCTGTGACATACTTCTCGAACAGATTATATCTGTCATAAAGAATATCCCCCTCGCTGGCCATGAGAACGTTCCCCGGCTTGACTGGAGCTGGCCGGTGGCAGCCCCCCTCCAGTATACAAAGACCAAGTTCGGGGCCAAGGTATCTTGCTGGAATGTCGACGCCTGTGGTGGACCTGGACGCGCTGCGCGCGTCCGTGACGCGCCAGGGCGCTGCGGTGCGCGAGCTCAAGCAGAAGGGCGCGGCGGCCGAGGCCGTGAAGGCCGCCGTGGACGAGCTGAAGAAGCTCAAGCTGGAGCTGGAGACGCAGACGGCGCTGCAGGGCCCCGCCGAGGACGGGCTCAGCAAGAGCGACAAGAAGGCGCTGGACGACCTGCTGCTGCGCAAGATGTTCGTGGTGCCGAGCTTCGAGATCTACGGCGGCGTGGGCGGCTTCTACGACTTCGGGCCGCCCGCCTGCGCGCTCAAGAGCAACCTGCTGCAGTTCTGGCGCCGCCACTTCGTGTTCGCCGACAAGCTGCTGGAGGTCGAGTGCACCAACCTCATGCCCGAGGTCGTGCTCAAGACCTCGGGCCACGTCGACCGCTTCACGGACCTCATGGTCAAGTGCACCAAGTCGGGCGAGTGCTACCGCGCCGACAAGCTGCTCGAGGACCACGTCGAGAACTTCCTGGACAAGCACCCGGACCTGAGCCAGGAGGAGCGCGAGAAGCACGAGATGCACGCCACCATGGCCGAGTCCTACTCGCCTGAGGAGATTCACGAGGTCTTCCAGCAGTACGGCATCAAGGCGCCCGGCACGGGCGCGGATCTCAGCTTCCCTATCCCCTTCAACCTCATGTTCAAGTGCGCCATTGGCCCGGAGGGCGGCCTGGTCGGCTACCTGCGCCCCGAGACGGCGCAGGGCATCTTCCTCAACTTCCGCCGTCTGCTGGAGTACAACGCCGGCAAGGTGCCCTTCGGCTGCGCGCAGATCGGCAGCGCCTTCCGTAACGAGATCTCGCCCCGCGCCGGTCTCTTGCGCGTGCGCGAGTTCCAGCAGGCCGAGATCGAGTTCTTCGTCAACCCCAAGGACAAGAGCCACACCAAGTTCTCGACCGTGAAGGACCTCGAGCTGCCCCTGCTGACCAAGACCAACCAGCTCACGCACGGCAAGGTTGTCCAGATGACGTGTGGCGCCGCTGTGGAGCAGGGGATCATCGCCAACGAGAGCCTGGCGTACTACCTCGCGCGCACCTACAAGTTCTGCAAGGCAATCGGCATTGACATGGAGCGCCTGCGCTTCCGCCAGCACCTGAACACGGAGATGGCTCACTACGCCACGGACTGCTGGGACCTCGAGATCAAGCTGAGCTCCGGCTGGGTCGAGTGCGCCGGTCACGCTGATCGCTCGTGCTACGACCTGACGGTGCACGCCAAGAAGAGCAAGGTGGAAATGGTGGGCACGCACAAGTTCGACAAGCCCGAGAAGCGTCAGATTGTGGAGATCAAGCCCAACAAGGGCAAGATGGGCCGTACCTTCAAGGCCGATGTGGCCACGATTCTGGAGGCCCTCGAGACCCTAAAGGACGACGTGCCGCGTGCGCAGGCCTTTGAAGACGAGCTGGCCTCCAAGGGCGAAGCGACGCTCGGCCCGCTGTGCGATGGCAAGCAGTTCACGCTGCAGCGCGACATGGTGGCCATCAAGGTTGTGGAGAAGATGGTGAGCGAGGAGAAGTTCGTTCCCTCGGTGATCGAGCCCTCGTTCGGCATCGGCCGTCTGCTTACCGCCGTCTTCGAACACATCTTCTCGACCCGCGAGGGCGACGAGAAGCGCGGTGTGATGTCGTTCTCGCCCCTGATCGCGCCCATCAAGGTGTCGGTGCTGCCGCTGAGCAACAACCCGGCGTTCGAGCCATTCGCCGCGGAGCTGGAGCACGTGTTCGTGGAGGAGGGCCTCGAGTGCAAGGTGGACACGTCGAGCGTGGCCATCGGCCGCAAGTACGCGCGCGCGGACGAGCTGGGCATCCCGTTCGATGTCACGATCGACTTTGACACGGTCAAGGACCGTGTGGTGACTCTGCGTGAGCGTGACTCGACGGCGCAGGTGCGGATCCCCATGGACGCGATCGGCGCCGAGGTGAACAAGCTGGTCAAGGGCTCGGCCACGTGGGAGCAGATGCTCGAGCGCTACCCGAAGGTCGCGGCTGCCGCCGAGTAGGTAGATAGCTGGATAGATGCAGCGTAGGGGCTGCAGAACAGCACATAGGTGATCGTAATGCATTGCCTGCGAGGCTTTGAGCTTCGACAGCGCTGTGTCTGCGACTTGTGCCGCCAAAACCTGCGCCGCGGCATGCCGATCTCGGCGCCCGTGCTGACGTCGCCTGCGTCAAGCGCGCCCCGCTGCCTCGTCGCCAGGAATGAGATGGATACAGTGCGTTACTGCCTTGACACCAGCACGCGGAGCCCGGTCTCTGCAGCCGTACGTCGCCGAGCGCTCGAGCTCGTCTAAACAGCAGCCCGCCAATCAGCGGCCGTCTGATAGGAAGAGCGCGGAGGCAGTGAGTGGCCCGCAGCGCAGCTCGTCTAAACATCTCGGCGCGAGCGTATTTGAAGAGCCCTGACGTGGCCGCCACTTTGTATTGTTGAAGCCGAGTCGGTGGCGAACCGACGCCGCCGTTGGACCGCAGACCATCCAACATGGTTACGCCGGGCCGGCTGACTGGTTCCCGGCTTGCGCCCTAGAGAGGGCGGAGCGAAACGCACGTACCTTGCTATGGCGGCGAACGTGGCAAGACGAGAGCATATGACGTCGGGGCCAGAGGCGAGGGAATTGGCGCTAGCTGATTCTTTGGGGACTTGCTGTGGGCGACGCCTGCCCGGGCGTGACGTTCTTTTCACGTCGACTATTATAATAGTCCACTTACTGGCATCGACCACGGTCACCGGCATACGATTCTTTCCGCTGGGGTTGTGTCGCATTGGGGCTCTCAAAGGTGCACGGCCATTGTGCGCGAACGTGTAGGGTGGTCTTGGCATCCACCGACAGATTTCTTTCGCGTTGCAGTTTCATGCAAAGTGGCGGGGGTCGAGCGTCGTCAAACGAAGGTGGATGACGTCCATATGTGGCGGAGACTAGGAGTGCAATGGAAGTCAGCGCAGAAAACTAGATAACTGCAATGCTACCTTTGGAAATTGCTCTCGAATCCAGCGCAGCGGGGGGTCATACGTGCAAAAGAGCAAGGAGAACAAACTGTGCCAGCAGATCTTGTCGAGCGTGGCAACTGCGTCAAGCGAATCATATCTGGCGCTTCAACCGTAATGCAATATATAGGCGCATAGTAGGCCAAAGCTGCCATCTACTACGCAGTATGCTGCTATAATATTCGATGCACTTGTCTAGAGAGCGTTCCTAGTTGGCCTAACACTGCAATGCTCACTGCTACTGCCGCGAGATCGTCGCCTGGGGAACCTTGAAGCAGGCAAAAACGATCGTCAATCTTTCTACCTTGTCGCCATGGCCGGCTTGTGTTTGGTTCGATCGGGGAGGTGCCAATATTTTCTTTGCGTAATGCATCTTCGTCTCTTTCCGGCGTTTCTTCGTCATTGCATTCGGCATTTTGCAATTTTGCATTGGCGTTCGAGTCTTCATCGGCTTCCTCCTGATTGACATACGAGCTGTAACTTCCTTCTGCTTCATCTTCATACTCATCCTCGTCCGTGTCATACGGCTGGATAGCAGCGCTTAGTTTAGTTGCCTCGGTGTTGTCGTATCCATCATTCTCAGCCCCTTCGTCACCCTCACTAATGTTTTCGTCCTCCCAGCTAATTCGGCTTGGGAGAAAATCGAGGGGCAAAGTAGCTTGGTCATTATCATTATCGCAGGCTTGCGTGGAGCAACTCGCGCTTGCCGAGGTTGCATGCTCAAGCACTGGGAAGATAATTATTTCGTTTCCAAACAAATCCACATCCAGCTGAAGAAATAACAGCATGCATTCGGCAAAACCATACTGATCACGAATGCTCTGCTCAGCGAGTCCAGCGGTCAGCTTGATCTCACAAGGCAAAGCGTCGATCCGCTCCAAGAACATGCTGACTCGCTCTGGTGGAAGTTTCCGGCGGGAAGAGTAACCCGAATTCGCGTTAAAGACGCTCACAACAACGGCATAATCGGTATCTTGGATTAGATTTCGCCGACTTTGTTGATGGGGCCATGTCTCGGTATAACTCGCGTCATCAACATTATCGAGAGCGACTTCAGCTACCAGATATGCACCCTTCCAAATCAGTCCGGACTGAACTAAAATCGTCGCCCGTACTGGATTTGTGAGCAATTGCGAGATTGAGTGCGGAAGTTGCTGCCTTGAACGTTTCTTTTCTAGTGTCGTTGTACCCCATTGCCGACTTGAACACGGATGGAGAAGCATGTTCACATGAGAGTTTATGATTAGCTCGTGTGTCAGTGTGCCGACATTATCACCAACAGGAACTGAAATGATGTGGAGGTGTTGGATGGCAGCAGCAATTACTCTATCAATGCTCAGTACACGATTTTGATCCCGCCGCGAATCAAAAACGATGATGCTGTAAAGTTCGTCAATAGTGGTTTCAACCTTGAGACCTGTCGTAGATAATTCTGTGGACTCGGATAATGCCGTACATCGGGATGGAGGCAACTTTTCCATGACTTGAAAACTCACAGTTGCAAGACCCAATGCCCCCGTTACTCTATCATGCTTGGCAATTCGGCCTGTGGGATAGCTTTTGGTTGGACAAGTGGATGCAAATACGTGAAGTCTTTGTTTGTTGCTTGTGTTGGAGGCACGACTAACCTGTCCGCTAGCATTCTGTGTATCATCACTTTCCAACTCAATAGTTTGATGCACACAAAATGCTACAAGACCAGGTGACGCATCAAAACGCATCGCTTGGTCACATTTTCTTGCAACTGTGGGGGCAAGGAACATCATTTCACCTTGGTCAGCGCCAAGCAAGGCAAAGTTGATATGATCGCATATGTTCCGTGCAATCTCTTGCATGGACAAATTTGTTCCTGCAGCAGCTGCAGTCTCAGCAGCAAGTGACGAAGGGGTACTTTTGTCCAGGAGTTCGTGGGTCATCTCTTTGGTAATGCTTAGTTTGTACTCACACTGCAATTCTCGCTGATACGCAAACACATCAAATCCGTACGGGTTCGTAACTCCATCTCCACAGAACACTGTCAGAACAAGGTAAGTGCCACCCACGAAACGCCCTGTCTTCAGTAGTTGATACTTTGCATCACCAGATATCTCGTTTGCTGATTGCTTCCCGTGGAGATCCCCAATGAACTTGGTTGCTGCCGCTGCAGTAGAGCTTCGGTGTGGAAAGCTTCGATCTGTTGTGCTTTCCGTGAAGCGCTCGTCAAAGCCACGGCTGTTCGGGCACGTGCTGCGTCCTCGAGGTGAAGGCAAAGTATCGTTTGAACCGAAATGGGATGCCCCACCAGCATTCATAACACTATGTGGCGAAGAAATAGGGGGTAGAGATGGTTGTTGAGGCATCGCCTTTCGAAGTGATCGGAATGTAGGAGCCATATTTAACTGCAATTTCTTCGGGGATGTCGGAATTGACCTGATAGGGTGAGGAATCATTGGAATGCTCGGTAACGGTTCTGTTCGAGTGGTCGACTTCAAGAAGTTTGGCCGTCTAGGCGATGGACCAAAGCAATTTCGGCCATTATCATCGTAGTGGTGTTTGTGAATGTTCGTAGATGAAGCCAAAATATCGTCTGCAACAGGAAACTCGCTGATAGATGTTAGGTAAGACAGATTCTGCTGCCACTCACGCCGGAGATGATCATTTTGATAGTGGGAAACGCTTTTTCGGATACGCTCAAATACTTCAACGTTGTCGGCCTTGATTTCTTTCAAACGCCTTGCACGAAACGACCCGTTCAGCGATTTCTTTTTTGAATCTGCAGGTGGTGGAGCTAGTTTAACACTAAGTTGTTTGCTTGAAGTCGCAGTGCCTAAGCCTAGAACGGGCGCGACCCCCTGGAACTCAGCCATCTTTGCCAGTGAATGCTGAAATTCGTCAAGTGTCTGGCTTTGCATGCTCGTATTGGTATTATTACTGCCACCACCGACCACGAATGATTCGCTATCCACCATGACATCAGCACTTTTCTCTGGTTGCTCGGCTTCTTCGCCTGAAGTAGCTGAATTTGCGACTGAGGTACCAGCACTCATTGGTGGATCGCCATTTACGCAGGTTACAGACGAAAAGCTTCCTAGCATCGCTTTGGCTGGTCTCTGACGAAACGAGACGACTGTCCGAGATGTGGCTGGCTTCGGGATGATACCACAAAGATACGACTTGACTCCATCGAGTTTTCGTCGGTGAAGTTCCTGCGCCTTCTCCACCTCGCGGGCTCGGCAGATTTTACTGCTGGATTTCTCAGCCCGATGCATTGTACAATGCTCACTTTACCCTCGAGCGTAACTTGAAGCAAGTGCAAATAATGGCGATCCAGCAATGACCTGCTTCGATCAAGAACACAGCGTTGGGGGGCCTCTTTGCACGATTCCCCTGGCTGCTGGTCACACAGCACACAAGCAGAATGCTTTTGCTGTAAGTCTTGGGTCAAATGGAGCCGACATAAATATTCGTTGAAGACCTCGATGCTATTGTTTTCAGCGCAAGAATAGCTTCGTCTCGAAGCACCACAGCACAAAACCTGTTCCGAGCTTATTACTCTCGAACCAGATGCATGTATTGCAATCACTATAGCATTGTCGCTAGAGCTGTGGCAATCCAACTTGTATCAGTGAGCTTCCTCCGCCCCGTCGGCGAAATATCGATTTTCTGCATCACGCTGCATCTCGTCAAAGTCGTCCAGGCTCTCATCGGCATCAATCTCGGCATAGCTCACATACTCGCCGTCGTTGCCGTTCAGGAACCTGGTGGTCATGATGTCTATGAGTTGCAGGCGTCTCTCCGCCACAGTGAATGCCGTAGCCTCCTCTTCGTCCTCCTCCTCTTCCTCCTCTTCTTCAACAACATTTTCTTCCTCATACAACCGATCCACCCGCTCTTGCTCTTGCCTCTCATCCGCTGCGGTGAACTTGCCCCACGTTTCCTGCTCCGCCACCCGCCGAGCCTCCATCTCACTTCGCTGGCAAGTGTCCATCAGGAAGGAGGACAACTTCTGCCCTCCCTCATCGGCAGCTGGACTTGCAGTGGGACCCTTTTCAAGACCCAGGTACTGCCCCAGGTAGAAGTGAAAAAGCGCTGGACTGCGCTGCTGCATCATGGCGTCCGAGAAGTACTGGTCCTCGCCGTCTGTAGTCTCCTGCAGTAGCTGCTGCAGCCGTCGGTAGCGACGGTTCTTCACCACGACAGCGCGGCCGCACGATGTACTTGGACTAGGGAAATGTTCTGCCCGTGCTTGAGCCATCGACGCCGTCGCACCGCCCGACGGCAGCTCCAGAGTCGCCATGTAGGCGTCCAACGAGTCCACTTCCTCCGCGCTCATGCTCAGGCGGCAAAGATGCGAGATCCGAGATTTGCGTCCAATTGAAAGGGTCGCGCTGGTCGCGACGAGCAGCGCCGAGGTCATGCAACGAGCAGCAGCCGGTTATAAGGAAGCAGACGTGTGATTCATTTACATTGCAGATCCGCCTAATGGCTAGCAACTTGTGTGCACTCCAAGCGCGGAGCAGCAAGTTGCTGGAGACTGAGACGCCTGGACCTACGAGCTTTGTAGTCCTTCTGGCTCCTGTCGTTGCCGACCTGTTGCTGCTAGAGCCCCAGCACACCTTCTCCTGCGCTGTGTCTAGTTCTTCTTGAATTCCGCCAGCAGCTCGGACAGCTCACCGGACTTGCTCATGTCCGTGATGATGTCGCAGCCGCCCACGAACTCGCCGTTCACGTAGAGCTGCGGGATCGTCGGCCATTGCCTGCAGCAGCACGAATCACGCCACACCAGCTCAGAAGTCAGAACCCTACCCTTCTTCCCCCACTACTGCCCACGTACGAGTACTCCTTGACGCCCTCGCGGATCTCTGGGTGGTCCAGCACGTTGACGCTGTCGAAGCTCACGCCCTGCGCGTGCAGGATGCGCACCACCTGCATGCTGAAGCCGCACTGCGGCGCAGAGGGCGTGCCCTTCATGTAGAGCATGATGGGGTACGTCTTGACGTGGCTCTCGATCATCTTGAGGATCTCGTCCTTCTCCGTCGACTTGGCGGCGTGGTACTGCGGCTGGAAGTCCGAGTGCGAGCCGTCCTCGCTCTTGGCCGAGAAGAAACGCGGCTGCACCAGCTGCACCGACGCGGCAGGCACCGCCCGGGCCGCCAACGCACGCTGGCTGCCGCGCACGGCGCAGCGGGCCGCTCGGCGCACGAGAGTCATCATCACCATGGCTTGATTGGGGTCTTGGTCGGAAGTGTGGGGCGTTGCTCCACGGACAGCGGCACGCGTCGCGATTGGCTGTAAATAGGTTGTATTATGGTATTAATCACCAATCCCATCGCACGTCACTCTTCCGAAGAACGAAATGTCACTACCGTACGAGATAGGATGCCAAATCAAGTTTCGAGCATTTGGTTTCGTTTGATTGCTGTTTCTTAACACGAAGATAGCAAAATCGAATCGCTGGTTAACATAAGATTCGAAGTTTGGGCATCGCCTATCTAATGTTTGACGCCCAAAGCAACGCTGCAATAGCTTTCAGCGAAGCTTCTCTATTTTAAGAAGCCAAGTACATTGACAAAAGCTAGTTTAGATCATTCGACAATTGCCACCTTTCCTCATGAAGAAGTTTCTGCTGCAGGATGCGTCGAACACAGGGTGGGTGAAAGCGCAAGAGGCCCCACGAAGCAGAATAGCATCAACACGCACATTCGCCTTCAGGAGTTTCCAGAACTGTCGAGAAAGGCCAGAGCCAGCACCGACGTCGCGGCGGCAGAAGCAAGGATTCAACAGCAGCACCTTCGCAAACTTTGTGTTGACATTATAGATTCTACAATTGAAGCTGCTTTTGGCCAACTCTCGCTTCAATGTGATGTGTCACCGCTTAACGTCCGGCCCATGAGCAATCACTACAGCACCCTGACCTGGAAGGACCGATCCGTAGTCATCTTTTACTACTTCTATCCAGCGCTTGGCAACATGGACGCCAAGGTAACATGCAGGTTTTTTGGTGTTCGACACTCAACGTTTACCAATTTGGTGTCCAAACACTCGTTTATCCCAAATGGATGCCATTTCTCGAGCACATGACTCTAAGCACTGTCCTACAGTCGGTTCCCACTGAGTTTTGAGGTCTCTTTAATGTCGAGGAGCTTGACGTGGATTCTGGCGTCTCCATCCCCGTACGATTCAGAAGGCCGACAACCAAGCGCTTTATCCCGGCGACATCCCACCCGCAGGTGACGCGTCAGAAAGCAGTAAAGTTCGCCAAGAAGAGCGAGGGGGTAAAGTATTTGGCGAACTCTGCCAAACTGTTAGTCACGGCCTATCGCTCAAGTATCCTACGGAGACCTTGTTTCTCTTAGATGAAGTCAAAAAGTCCTGGGAATCCGGTAATCCGATCTCCAGGCACGAAATTTATTTGCGGTTGATCCAACAATTGGGAAGTAGGAAGGAAGGAGCAGCGCAAAGCGAATTTTGCTCCGTTATGAAACTCAACGATGGCGGAATATCACCTGCGATTGCTCCATGGGTCCGTCGAAGGCTTGAAGGCGCTAACTGAAGCATTGGAAAGGAGAGTGTGTCTCCAAATGTTCCGAAAAATTGGGTCGCAAGTGCACTCGAGGCCTCCCAGAAGATCCGAGACATCTTGAGGGTATGCACAGTCCTTATTAATGCTGACGAGGTGTTTATCAAGTTTTTCTCCCGAGACACCTAAATTGTGGTTCCAACAGGAACAAAACGAGTGGGTTCAAATGTGGCTTCAGATGCCATAAAGGGGTGTATTGTGATGGTTTTCGCAGAAATGTATTCCTCCATGATTCTCCCTTCCTTCGTTGTGGGCAACATACAATGGCGCCCTTGCGCATCGATTTTCAATGGAGGGTCAGGATGGTGGCAATGCCAGCATCAACGTTCAGCCTTCGCATTGGATGGACGCTCCTACCGCAAAAAAATATGTCGACTTTCTTCTTAGTCTGTTTCTAGGTCAAAAGATTGGCCTCATTTGGGATGCCGGTTCGGCTCACACATGCCAGGAAGTGATAATTTGGACGTAAAAGGGGCTCATGCACGCGTTTATTCCGGCCGGCTTGACATCCATAATGTAGATCTGTGATCTTTACGCCAACAGACCTCTCAGAGCTGCCATAAAAAGGAAATTTCTACAGTGGAAGGTCTCGCAAACGATTCCAGCGGGGAGGGGGGGTGTAAGTACAAAGTTGATCGGGTGCAAAATGATTCACTGGATCGAAGAGGCAGTGTCTATGGTGAACGAGCAACAGGCCTCGGCGCGGAAGGTAGAGTACATGTTCGGCCACCTCGGACAGGACCCACGACAGCCCAACAACCAGCTTTTCCAAGAGCACCTGAGTCAACTGCACGACAACGCGGTTTACAGCTCTCTCCTCTTTAACCAGACAGATGAAAGCCTTAAGTAGCGTGCAGCAGATCTTTTTCTAGCTTTTGAAATATGCAAGCAAAATAAGGTCCAAAATCCGGGAACCAAGGTGTTAACACCTTGGTTCCCGGATTTTGGACCTCAGAACACGTTAATCACGGTACTTTAATGTCATAACTTACGACTTTCCAAGTTACTTTACATTTGTATGGCGCACATAGCCGCTTGCGGGAAAGTGTATAAGTTCTCAACAGGCTTATCAAGCAATATCGTAAGTTATACACCCTTCCCGACTCCAAATTGAGCGATCATGTCGTAACTTACCCCCGTTCGATTTGCAGCAGATAAAAAAAGAGCCAAAACGTTACAATGGAAGGCCAGTGAGTTCAGTCATTTCAGAAAACAAGGGAAAGAAGGTACGTTCATTCAAGCAATCATGCATTAAGCCATGGCGGCCGCTAACAGTCATCATGCGCTACGCAACCTACTCATCGATGCCTCCCTCGCTGTCACTCTCACTCTCGTCACCGGCGTCTTCAGCCCGAAGCTGGAGCTCACGGCGTGTCTTCTTCCGCACACCAGCATTCTTGCCAGGGCGCCGCAAGACCACACG
>BSXT01001296.1:0-17370 GCA_030267785.1 Phytophthora fragariaefolia
AGCATAGGTGAGTACGGGCCTGCCGTGGGTACTGCTTGTACTTGGTGTCTGACATGCTGCCAGATTGGAACTGAAGCTGGCAACCACAAGCGCAGTGTTCGCAACAAAGTTCCCGCCATGTCACAAAGTTCCCGCCATGCTATTGGCGCCAACCAATATTAATCTTATAAATGCATACTGGAAAAGATATAACATTTCGGAGCTATTTTGAATTTGAGCGTTCACATTTTGATTTTGAGTGTTGACTTTGAGAATAACGCCGTGCAATGGTGTATTATTCAAACACCTGTAATGGATCTTGAAGACTATTACTTCAGTAATACAAGATCCCACTGCAGATTGTAGTGGATTGGCACTGTTGCATCCCAAGAGAAAATTATTAGTAGTAGTTGTTGTTTTTGCGCACCAATTCCCGCAAACTAACAGGGGGGAACTCCGGAAACTTACTTGTGCAGTAAATACTACTTGAAGTACTTCTTCAAAGTAAAACGCATGTTTGAATTGATAAGTTTTGTTTACAGCTGCGCTTGGTCAGAGCATTTATCCCCGAGTGTTCTGAGCAGCCTGCTCCGCCGCCTCCTTGGCAAATCGTCGTAAGTCAGTTTCTAGCTCAGCGAAGCTCAGACTCGCAATGTCCTCGGCGTAGAAATTCGGGTTTGACCCAACGTGTCGCTGCCCATAGCAATGCTGTTCCTTCGGAAATTGTGGGTCCGCGTTGTACGTCTCAATAACGTAGTCAGCACGTTCGGCGGTTTTGTTGAAGGACAACACGTGTGTCCAGATCATTTCGTCTGGGTACTCGTCGGGTTCGGCATCCAGCGTCGGTATCGGTGTCATTGGTGCGGTCCCAGCCGCCAGTTTCTCCGTCACTTTGGCAAGGGTTTCAGCTAGAACGCCCTCCACATCACGCGCCCGCACACCTCTGAGCTTGTGTGAGTTACGATGTAAAAAGAGAACCTCGCCTTGCGCATCATGCTGTACCATCGTCATACCGCAGAAAGTGTTACCGACCACCTTGCCAGCCACTGCTGGTGGGGTTTGTATCATGTGGAAAGATGCGTTCTGGCGCATCCACGCAAACCGAAAAAGATCCTTGTCGCCGTGTGCAAGTTTAAAGTTGTCGAACAGATTTGGACGGTGAAAGGCGTAGAAGGCGAGCACTTGCATGGGCACAGGGTGGCGTCGTCGATCAATGAGTAGCTGGCCACTCTCCTGCTCGAACATGTCGACGAACGGCAAGTCCAGCAGCTCCCACACGAGCGAATGCGGCTGGATGTTGAATATTGTATTGTCAGGGTGCCAAAAATCCGGCCAGAAGACAGCACCATTGTTCACGAACTCAGCAGAATGGAACAGATAGCTCGGATCTCTCACAGGAACGTTGTCAGCATCCAGGAACAACACCCGCTCGAAGAAGCTATGGTAGATCGCAAATACTTTAGTGGCGAAGCCAAACGCTCGTGCGTCGTTTATTTCATGGAATGTGACAGCAGCATCTGCAAGTTTTTTCAGCGGCATGAAGCCGTTGTGCACGGATCGCATTTCATCAAGGCGATACCAAAGCTCGATAGGCAGTTGACAGCCGAGCACTTCTCTCAAGGTTCGCACCGTTGCATACGCGCTCGCTAATAGTCTTGGATAGACAACCATGACAATTCCGTCTCGCCCTCTGGTCTTGTTCTTGTTCACACCTGGCACCTCGGCATCCACGTGAGGCAATGTAAACCCAGAAGCCTTCGCTTCCTCCGCAATTTCCTTCGCTCTGATGGGGAACTTGACAAACTCAGCCGCATCGAGGCAGCGAAATTTTGCGTCCTCTCTGACACTGTTGCAGGCGCGCCTCGCCACGTGGAAAACTTCGCCGGTGTCCTTGTCCTCGAGTTCACAGTACCCGGACTGGCCGACCGGGACGATTTTGCCACACGGAAAGTCTAGCTCGGGCAGCCGCTCGCCATTGGGGTTGCAGCCGCTTGTGGCCTTCCATCCGCGACACCTCAAGCGCGCGTCGACTTTCTTTTTCTCTTTCTTTACGGTCGGTGCCATCTTTGCTTTCATCTCGGCCTCCTGCTGTCGTGCTAACGCCAAAGCTGCTCGAATTGAAACCTCCCGCGCTGATAACTGCGTCGTCGGGGTCTTCGCCTCCTTCGCCACCGGCTCAGTTAAACTGGGGGCAACAACACCATCAGACTGCAGCTGGCTTGCATTCCAGCTGATCAGCAACGTCGCGTAAAGTGCCCCCGCCAACAGAATCCTCAGCATCCACAGCCGCGAGCAGCGACGACTGGCGAGAGGTGCCCGAGGCGTGGCCTTGACCGACGCTGCCTCGTGATGCGGCAACAGCGACGACTGGCTGGCCGTTCTTGGTTGAAACACTTCCTGGTTCATCTCGAGCGAAGAAAGCCGAAGTGGTCACCGGCGGAAGCGGTCCTTCGCGAGTCGTGCGTGACGCGGAGGTCGGTCCATTTTCTCTGATCCGGTGATAAGCAAGCACTGCGGCGCAGTCTCTGCACACCCGATCCTCCTACATGTACTGTATCTACATGTACTGTGTCGAGCGCACACTGTCCACCTGACAGCGCCCACTGATCATCTGATCATCTTGTTTGATTTTTGATAATTGGGCACATCCGCATTCTTCAGTTCGTCTGCAGCGGCTCGCTATCGGTCTTCGAGAAATGTGGTGAGGTGCGGTACTGTAGTGCATGCAGTGCGTGTGCAAGTGTATCTTGAGTTACTGTGCACAGCGGTTACAACCAGTAACAGATAAGTTAACATTTTGAATTACGACTGCTTGACCGCGACCGCCTCCGCGGCGAAACGACGTAGGTTTGTTTCTAAGCCAGCGAAGGGCAGATCAGCTATCTCCTGCGCGTAAAAGTATTCGTTTTTGCTCACGTTGCGCTGCCCGTAGCAATTCTGAGACTTGGGGAACTCTGGGTCGGCATTGTACGTCTCGATGTAGTAGTACTCTTGGCCAGATGTATTGTGGAAGGACAGCAAGTGCGTCCACACGATCGAGTCTGGGTACCCGTCAGGCTCGGGTGGCTCCAACGTCGGCGCTGGAGTTTCCTCGGCCTGGGCCATGGCGTTCAGCTCCGACCAGCTTGGAATCTCCTTGCCCTCGTTCCGGTACCGTTGCCGGATCTCGGCCTTCTTCCTCGACCGCGCCACAGCCCGAGACCGGTAGTCTATTTCTTCTCGCAGGGGCTCGCCCATCAGCTTGTGCGAGTTTCGGTGCATGAACAGCACCTCTCCCTGTGCGTCGTGCTGCACCATGGTCAAGCCACAGAAACTGTTATTGATGGATTTCCCGGCCAGACCTGGAACGGCCTCGATCATGTGGAAAGGGGCGCCCAGTTTCATCCATGCAAACCGAAAGAGGTCCTTGTCGCCGTGGACGAGTTTCATGTAGTCAAAGTGGCTAGGCCGGTGAAATGTGAAGAACTTTACAAGCTCTAGCGCTTCCGCGTGGCGACGGCGATCGATTAGAATTTGCCCGCTTTCCTGTTCGAACATGTTCACGAACGGTATGTCGAGCAGTTCCCAAACAAGCGACTGGCTATGGATGTTGAAAATGGTTCGTCCTGGGTGCCAAAAGTCCGGCCAGAACACAGCACCGTTGGCTTTGAACTCCGCAGTTGAGAACAAAAAGCTCGGATCTCGGGTAGGAACGTTGTCAGCATCGAGGAATAAAATACGCTCGAAGTGGCTGTTGTAGATTGCAAACACCTTTGTACCGTAGCCAGCAGCGTGCCAGTCGGTAATCTCATGGAACGAAATGACCGATGTCACGTTATCCGTCGCTAGTGCCATCAAAGGCTTCATCGAGTCCGGATGGCTGTTAATTTCAGCCCTGCGAAACCAAATCTCAATTGGTAGACGACACCCAAACACGTCGCGCAGCGTCTTGATCGTTGCGTAGGCACTTGGAATCAACTTAGGGTAAACTACCATAACAATACCGTCACGTGCAGTCTGATTGTTTCCCTTCGTTTCGTTTTTGGCCACATTCGGCAACGTAAAATCCGGTGCTCGCGCAGCCTCAACGGCATTGAGTGCCTTGAAGCGGAAATTGACAAAGTTTGCAGCATCAGAGCAACGGAAGCTACTGTCCCACTTGGAACTGCTACAATAGCGTCTCATCACCCTAAAGTGTTCACCCGTTTCGGTGTCTTCCACTTCGCAGTATCCTGAGTGGCCAAACGGAACAAGCTTCGTGCAGCTGTAGTCGTTTTCAGGCTTGCGAGGCCCATACGGACTGCAGCCCCCAGTAGATCGCCAACCCAAGCATTTGAGACTACGTGGGCGCGTCTCACCCTTGGGCAGCAGAAGTGTGTTTCGGGCTTGCTCCTCTGCTTCTTGTTGCCGTTTCTCCTGGTCGGTCATCTGAGACCCAGAGTGAGTTGAAGCAGGCCTAGAGCTAGAAGAACTTTCCGCCTCCATCTTTGCCACCACCTCCGCACGGGCCAGCCGCAGCGCTTCTTGCACCTGAGATGCCTCCATGGGCCTATCAATCGCCGCTTGCGTGGGGATTGGAGTAGCCACGTACAGTGTTGCTGGCTCCTCCTCTTGATCCCCTTTCTTCGTTTGTGAATCCGTCTCGCCGTTCCCCTGTATGTTCAGTTTCTCCTCCGCCTGCTTCCGGGCAGCCTCTCGCTCTGCGTCCGTCTCGGGGTGGTTGGCTGCCTTAAGAATCGCCGCCAAGTCCATGACATCTCCGTCCTGAGCTGTCGTCGCCGCTGGGCCAGACACCGCCACGTGGGACTCGGACGCCGCCGAGTCAGAGCCTGTACGCACCGCACTCAAGTTTTGCGAGGACCAGGCCAACATAAGCACGGCGTACACGGCGCCGCTCAGCAACAGCAGCCGCGGCAGCCACGGCCGGCCGCTGGAGGGCAGCGCGTGCGTGGGCGGCGGCGAAGAACCCCCTCCGTGGTGGCGTGGCAGCAGCACTGCTGTGGGCTCCTCGGGCGTCGGGGCGCCTGACGTGTTTGATCGCGGGCGCAGCAGCGAAGGCTGCTCCATCGTCGACGATTGTTTTCTGCCGTACGGCGTTGCCGAATTGGCACGGCACTGTCGATGCGGAATGGGAGCCCCAACTGGATTGTCTTGTCGAGATTTGTTGCGCACACGAATGTTTGGCACCGAAACCCCGCATCCACACCTCGCCTCAAGCGGTCCGAAGTCTAAGGAGTTCTACATGTAGCACCTACAACTAACGTAGCTGTCGTCTTGGACCCATGATCTCCGCGATGAAGGTGGCGCCGCATGGTATTTTGGCTACATTTCAGACTCTGAAATGTAGTCAAAATGAGGACCATGCTGCGACGCTGCCGATCGAGTTGGGCGACTTGGTCATCAATCAACCCGTGATCCCCGCCTGTTCGTAGAATCGGGCCCCCTCCATCGCGAAGCGCCTTAGCTCCGTCTCAAAGCCACCAAAGCTGAGGTTGGAGAACTCCTGCATAACGAAGTGCTGACTCTGGTTCAGATAGCGCAGCCCGTAGCAGTTTTGTCCGTTCTTGAAGTCCGGATCTGCGTAATACGTCCTGATGCGGTAATCAGATCGACGCGACGAGTTCCG
Organism: Phytophthora fragariaefolia; assembly: GCA_030267785.1. Taxonomy (NCBI): domain Eukaryota; phylum Oomycota; class Peronosporomycetes; order Peronosporales; family Peronosporaceae; genus Phytophthora; species Phytophthora fragariaefolia. Next base: position 5,585 of record BSXT01001296.1, read on the forward strand.
GAGCGAGACGAGGTGCGTCCAGATCGCTGCGTCGGGGTATCCGTCAGGCTCGGGTGAGTCCAGGGTCGGTGATGGCGTTTCCTCCAGCGCGGCGCGTTTGATATCTTCACCCGTGAGAGTCACGCGATCAGCCTCCGCCATCTTCATGCGCAGCCGCTTGTTGCGCGCCCGTCGGATGGCTGCCGCCTTCATGTTAACCGCCTTTCGTCTAGGCGTCCCCATGAGTTTGTGTGAGTTGCGATGCATAAAGAGAACGTCGTCTTGCGCGTCGTGCTGGACCATCGTCATGCCGCAGAAGCTGTCATTAACGACTTTGCCGGCGACAGCAGGAGGCGCCTCGATCATGTGGAACGGGGCACCCAGCTTAAGCCACGCAAATCGGAAGAGGTCCTTGTCACCGTGGGCCAACTTCATTTTATCGAAATGGTTTGGACGGTGGAAAGTGTAAAATTTCACAAGCTCTAGCGCTGCAAAATGCCATCGTCGATCAATGAGTAGCTGGCCACTCTCCTGCTCGAACATATTGACGAACGGCAAGTCCAGCAGCTCCCACACGAGCGAATGCGGCTGGATGTTGAATATTGTATTATCAGGGTGCCAAAAATCCGGCCAGAAGACAGCACCATTGTTCACGAACTCAGCAGAATGGAACAGATAGCTCGGATCTCTCACAGGAACGTTGTCAGCATCCAGGAACAACACCCGCTCGAAGAAGCTATGGTAGATCGCAAATACTTTAGTGGCGAAGCCCGTCACCCCAGGCTCGCTGATTTCTCTGAAAGTAATAGTCCCACCATCTTCTCTTGATAGCCCTTGCAATTGAGAAAATGCCTCGGGGAAATACTTCATCTCTTGCGGTCTGAACCAAAGCTCAAGAGGCAGGTCGCAATTTAGTAGCTCACGCAGGGCACGAATCGTGGCGAAAGCACTAGCCAACAGCTTTGGGTATACTACCATGATGATGCCGTCACGTGGATGATCAGATGAGTCGATGTTGGGCAGTAACTGAGCCTTCCTCACCGCCTCGCGAGCTTTTTGGGGGAAAACAGTGAAATCCCATGCCTCGGAGCAGCGAAATTTTCCTGTGTCCCGCACACTTGAGCAATACCTCTGCATGACACGGAAGTTCTCTCCACTGTCTTTGTCTTGGACTTCACAGTACCCCGATGCGCCAAATGGGATCACCTTGTTGCAGGGCTCGTCAAGGCTCGGTATGCGAGGTCCACGGGGATTACACCCGTCTGTTGCTCTCCAGCCAAGACACCTTAGCCTCCTGATCTTGCCTTCCGACACTGGATACGCCTCCAATGTCCTTGCGTACGTGTCCGCTTCAGCGAATGCCTGCTCATCGATCTCATATGACACGTTCTGATGTAGGAAGTCCATTTCCAGCTTTGCGAACGGGAACTTGGCTCGCAGTTCGCGGTCCTCATGCGCGTGCAGGTAGTCAGCCTTAACTTTGTCCAAGGTTACTGCAGATATGAAGTTGCTGGCTACTTCGTCATTTCCGTCGCCGTCCTTCATTTTACATGCAATGCAAACGAACCAAATGACCACCAGCGACGAGTAGAGCAAACAGCCAAACAGCAGGAGTCGCTTCCATCGACGCTGTGGTGAGTGTGGCAACGACCCTTTGTACCGAGGCAGAAAAGGCGCCTCGACCACTGGAAGGGATCGGTGACGGCTCTCGGCACGAGGACGCAGCTCCGCGACCATTGCGCGTACTGCTCTCGGAGTCAGCTGAAATGCATCATGAAACACTATGTGGGACACATCATTTATTCGTACACAGATTTAGATGTACATGTACAATTTTAGAGTATCGTTACTTCATGTACTATTTGTATTAACGTTACTTCCGAAATACGTGTAAAATGCTTGAGCATTTCAAGTTAAAACTATTACAGTAGTATTTTAACAAGGTACTATGTCTTTCAGTCCGTGGGATGCATCTCAAGTCGACCCTTAGCTCTGATGGGGTGAAGATAGCTCTGATGGGGTGAAGACTGCAACAATTAATTTCAAATAAGTAATGCAACTTACTACTGTCCGTGAATATGCTGCAAGTGGTTCACTAGAATCACAGCGTCTGGAGCGACGAAGCGACAGTGCGGGCACTGTTGCTTGTCGTCTTCTGCAGCAGACGGCGCGTCGGGAGCTGGAGCAGGGCTGTTACCCGCCACGGGAACGGCCGGCTCCAAGCCAAATATTCTGCTCCCACCCAACACTGCAATTGGCTCGTTTTCGTGGACGGACTCGACGTGGCTGACCATGGCCACCGCGTCGGAAGTTGTAAACTGGCAGTACGGGCATCGGTCTACCGTGGACTCGGCGTTCGAGGTGGTCGACTTCACACAGGCTGGGTAGTAGGCCGCGCCTGCGACAGTAGTCTGGACCGGGTACAACTCCCGTCTGCCGGGTGCTTGACCATGCTTGCCTCGACCGTGGAACCAGCGAGTGCAGAGGGCAATCAGTATCAGTAAAATGAGCACACTACCCACGATGATGGCAACCAACCACTCAGACCAGAATGACTTATCACTTGCGGCAGCCGTTGACTTTGAAGTAGAGCCAATGGCGCTGGATGATGCGACGAACGCAAATTTCTGCACGTCCGCCAACAATATACTGCGACCGTATACGACTGCTTCAACCATTATTTCGCCATCGACTCCGAGTGCCACGTTATCGGACGTATTGCTACTTCTGCTAGAGTTACCACCAGTAGCGGCGAGGAGATCAGCATAGGAAACTTGCACCATTTCAACGTTGTTCTTGGAATCCCTCCCAGTAGTCGACTCGGCTGTGACAGGACCAAATGACTCGGTACCATTGCGGACGCGAACAATAAGATCCAGATCATGCTGTAGCTGAGACGTTGCCTGAGTTGATCCTGGTGGATCCGTCCACACGATCGTGGCACGTAAATCTACATCACGTGCCACAGTAAATGAGATCACCATCTCGCCTCCATGTGCGACTGATGGCTCACTGTTTTCTGAGGAGTTCGGCAGAAAGTAAAGTGACGGTAGAGCATCGCTACCATTCCCATCGGAGTCGGTAAAATACACAATGTTAGTGAGATTTGGTTTTCCATAGCCCTGATAGACGTCAGGATAATCCACGTTTGTAGCGTCTGCTGACAAGCTAGTGCAGGATGCAATACCGCTGGCGGGCAGGGCACCCATGCGCTGCTGCAGGGAGTCACCGCTATGAATAATCAAGGCCTTGAGCAGAGAAGCAGGTACTGTAGTCATAGCATAGGCAGAATCCTTTCTACCATTTTTCCACCAACCATCACGTAGCCACTCATAAAGAAGCACCGCAACACCTGTGACAACAGGTGTGGCCTGTGATGTCCCTTGCAACGAGCACGTAGCTGAGCTCTCATTAGTAGATCCAGGGGCTTCCGACATACTTGAAGTAAGACTCATACCTGGAGCCACGACATCAGGCTTGAGCCTGCCATCAGTCGTAGGCCCAGCAGATGAAAATGCCGCAACTGTGCGTTCGTTAAAAATATTCGGGCATCCGAACTGCGGAAATGATGCTGCTGAGTTGAGCGAAGCCCCCACTGATATCACGTTTTTTGCCCCAGATGGAGAAGAAATAGTTCGCTGGCCGGTGATCGTTGACTCGCCGCTGTTCCCTGCCGCCACAACCACCAGGACATCCGGATTTTCGTTAATAAACGCATCTAGGTCCCTGGCTTGTGAACTGTAGTCGGATCCTGGTGTTCCCCATGAAAACGAAAAGATTTTGGCGCCAGCATCCATCTGACTTTTGAGCAGGTCACTTGCTTCTGCGGGTGTAGACAGAGACACAGCGCAATTGAGATGACCTGCGCAGGTCTCACTCTGGGTCCCAATATCCATGAATGCTATCCGTGATTTATCAGCGATGCCCAAATTAGAATGTTTCCCGCTAAATGAACTACCTGCCAATACCCCTGCAACGTGGGTACCGTGACCACAGGTGACAGTCTCGGCTTCATCCTCCTTGTTTGCCCAGGCATTGTACATCACTACTTTCCGAGCTGATAGTACGATACCAGAGTAGATGTCGCGATCATCTTGGTCAAACTGGTCGTGATACAAATAGAGCCCTGTGTCCGTGATTCCAACAACTACGTCGTTGCCACGAATGCCCGCTTCTCTAGCTGGATCGACGCCCACCAAGCTAGGGACATATTCATCCAGGCGTCTATGATTTCGCATTTGCGCCCACCGCTCCTGGTCTTCGCCACGCAGCAGATTCTGCGTGAGTTCATGTCGCTCATCCAGCCACTCGACCGAGCTCTCCACTATAGCCAACGCTAATATATTCATCCATGTTCGCAAATCCTGTAGCGGCTTAGTGAAAATTGATCTTGGCTGATTTTCACTCTTTTCAAAAACATTTAGCAGGCCAAACTGTTCCCTCGCGCGCTGCTCAAAAGCAGTGATCACGGAGTCCAGAGAAGCTCCCTGCACTAATCTTATCTCCATCGCGGGTGCAGCAATGGATGCGTTTTTCTTAGCACTCTGCATCATTCTGCTACTGAGCTGTGCAGCACTTCGAGCGAATGGCATCAACTTCATAATTTCCGGGAGGTTCAGCATAACATCCACGCACTCCAAAGCCCGAATCTTCTCAGCTATCGACTCGTTGGCATGTACCAGGAGTACGGTGTTCTCCCCGAGCTTATCACCCCTTCTAGTCAACAATGGAGTGTCATTACTTTCACCTGGCGCCCAGACTTCTCGAACCGCAACGACACACGCCCTATCCAGATCCCTCTCGCCTGCGAACAGTTTTACTAATCTCGGTTTGCGTTCCGCTTGCTCCTCTCGCTCCGAGTCGTCGTCCTGCACCTTTGGCAGTAGCTTGTCCTGTATGAATGCCAGTTGACAGGCATCGGTTGTGACGCTGTCGCCGCCCAACATGGCGTCGTACGCCTGGAAGAAGGCGTCGTGGAGGCCCTGAAACACCCGCGCGCTGTTCTCCGTCGAGAGCGTCAGCGAGAACGCCAGCGCCGACGCGTTCTGCTCCACGCTGTTGCATGTTATGACGTCGACCTGCTGGGTGCTGGTGTTCGCGGCCGCGCCTTCCAGCGCGCGCCGGCCGCCACAGAGCGACGGCGAGCACTGCGAACCGGGAGAGAGGAGCGTCGGCGAGCAGTGGAAGGCGCAGAGTGCCCCGGCGTCGGCGAACTGAAGCCCCTGCGCGTCCTGCAGTACCGCGGAGCAGCGTCCGAGCAGCCCCAGCGAGATCAGCAGCCCCCGAGTCACGCGCATGAGGGCGGCGCTGCGGTCGGTTTCCACTCGCGGGGCAACTTACACAGTGGGTTTCGCCTCTTCTCTTTTCTGTTCGACGAAGGCAACTGTCGCGTTGTAAAGTTCGCGTCCATACAAATTTCAAGTGCGGGCCAGTCAAAACAATCACCGCTGCTAAGTGCTGAGGAGGCGGAATACCGAGATCCGGAGCCCGCCTCTGCTACGTCGATAAATGGTCTCCTCAGGACGCTCCTGCCGTTGCAACGCGCCGCTGCCTGGGCACGCCTACCGACCCAACGGTAGCGATCTCGCTCCGACCGGGACGCACAGTTCAGCGAGGCAGCGGCCTACCCATTAGTTTCGCCTCGAACTGTTCAACAGTCTGTTGAACCGATACTATAGAGTGGATTTGGAGGCTCGAACTTCGGGTCGAAGCCGCGGCGCTGAAGATGACGCTACTGTGCTGCCCCAAGTTCCCGCGACGTCGGGCAGAGGCTCCCTGCGGAGCAACGTTTTGTCGAGACGTGCTCCGCGCCAGATGCTGGGTAGGGACGCGCCTGCCCCATACATATGCTAAAATCTCGCTGCTGTTCGAGTGAGGTCTCGCTCGGCCGCCGAGCGTACTGTACAACTAATGACGCGCGTTCCACTGAAAACCCTGGATATTTACGCTAACGAAGGTTAAAGAGAAGTGGCTGATGAGCCAGAAAGAAGTATCATTGTGAATATTGTAGATTAACTTTGGTTGTACTACGGTAGTATGTGAGAGAGTCCAGGCAGTCTCGCCGCAGGAGATGCGGTGCATTCGCGCAGCATTAATTAAAGTTGCTCGTCATTTTCTGTGTTCAGCGGAATCGATTGCCCGTAGCATACATGTAGTTGTAAAAAAGGCTTGTCGTGGCAAATAGAGTTGCTACCCTAGGACTTTTCTAAAAAAAATTCAGAGCTAATTTTCGAACGTATTTCCGGCTCGATTTTCTTCTTCTGTCTTCTCCTTGTGACGGCGTTTTCAGTTACAATATCACCCTATCGTTCTCGGAAAGATACAAAACCCCACATTTACGCGAAACAGCTCTGGATTTTATTCGAAATCGCATAAAATTGCGAGCCAACCAGTTGTAAGGAGGCCGACGCATCGGAGACGGATGAGGCAGCTAGAACGGCTGATGCGTCAGGTGACAGCGTTGAGGTACCCAGCAGTGTGGTACTAAAACTTAGACGACCTCGGGTATGACAGGATCTGTTGCACGGCGGAGCTGAGACCGCCGTATCCTTGGGGACGCTTGCTCCGTAGCGCAACCTCACTTTTCCTTTTGCGGTCAACCGCGCACCCGAGAGCTGAACGAACGCAACGAACTGAACGAACTGAACGGACGGACGAGAGGTAGATCGACGTGTGACACCTTTGCTGAATATAGTGAATGTCTGATTAGCGTGGACGACACCGAGGCGACGGGTAAGCTGAATATAGTGAATGTCTGATTAGCGTGGACGACACCGAGGCGACGGGTAAGATGAGAACAGACTCACGTTGTGTACGTTGATAGGCGTGTATCGTAGTAGGCATTAGCCGAGCTAGTGTTATCTGCCTCACTAAATATAATAGGTGTCGCTGCCAGTTGGGCACGCACCGGCGCAGTGTCATACGTTGTGACGCTGTCGACCAGACGGACTTTGGACTAGATCAGCACAGTCACGACCAAAAACCCGCGTGTGGGCAAGCACCACGTTACATGGTGGTCATACAGGGGTGTCATCTGACGAACGTCCGCGTTAGACGGAGCCCACGACTTGCGAAGACACTTCAAGAAGCAAATATGGCAAGAACGAAAACTACGTTGGTCACTTAGAAGAAGCGTCAAGCTAGACCAGCGCTTCACCCACCAGCTGCTAGCTCAGACACGAGTGAATTACCAGTTGATGTGAGACGACGAGAGGGTGACGACGAAGAAACAAAGCAAGACGACACCACTACCGAGAATAATCCAGGCAGCGATCACGAAGAATGCGGCGACCCTTAGCATGAAGCACGAGAGCAAGACGGTGACGATGGCAGTAGCAACGTTGGCACCGCAGCACCTATGGCTCCTGCAACTACAGTGTACGCTAGTGAAGGTACCTCGTACCCCGTTACACCTGGTAGCACTTCGTAGTCCTTCCAATGACCAAGTTCGAGATGAGTGAAGACAAGCCATCGGCGGCTCCAGAGATGACCATGGAGCATTCGGCTTTTCCACATCTCGCCACCATTGAATGGTACGCGCTACACCGCCTCGCGGCGGTGTCCGGAGAGTTCGTCGTCACGTCGCTGCTGAGCTCAGCGACCCCCGACCATCAGCGCCAAGCCATCCAAGCGTTCATGGAGCGCGAGCTCGTCGAAGCATAGCGGTGAGTACCAACTCCCTCTCACTCCTCACGGAACGATGCCGTGAAGATGGAAACGTCGACCTACTCCGCTGTCGGGGTGGTTCCGCGAGATCAACATCGCGATCGCTTCGAGGATGATCGAAGCGCCGTCGGCGAAGGTAAATTTTCTGCAATCTCGCTTGTCCGGCAAGGCCAAGGAATGGTCCCTCGGCAAGCTTGTCGTTGACCGCGAAGCCTCCCCGACTCTGGAGAGCCTCCAGAGTGACCTCCGACTTGCGTTCGAGCCCCCGCAAAACGAGTCGCGCATGCGTGCGGCCTTCTTCGCCCTCCGACAGGGGAAGATGCGCATGCGCGACAACGTGCATAAAGCTCGGCACCTGGTTTCGTGTATTGCCACGAACCGATCGACGTTGCCTCCCAAGTACACGTCTTCATCTTCGGAATGCGTGAGGGCATGACTCGGTACTGCCTCACGCGAGCGGAGCCAGCGACGCTTGAAGCTGCATGCGCACTCGCGCTTCGCGAGGATTACACGGTGGCGTCCTCCTATGCGCGAGCTCTGACGCCGGACGCTCGGGTGTCCACCCCCGAGCCCATGGAGATTGACGCCATTGAGGCCGAGTCGAGGTTGCGTTCCTCCTCGACTTCCCGCGGTCCGCGGCCCAACAACGACAACCGTCTTCGCGACGGTCGCCAGCTCGTCTGCTACCGCTGTCGCAAGCTCAGTCATCGCGCAGCGGTCTGTCGCGCTCCAGCTCCAGTCTTGGCCAGCGCTGAAGTCGTCGGCGACGCCGACGACACTTTCCCGGCGTCTCATAAAAAAAACGCTCGGGGCCAGTAGGTGCCGGGCACCCTAGTGACTGGAATGGAGGACCTGGTCCTCCGGTGGTACCCGACCCTCCTAGCCCCCCGTGCTTCACGCACACTTCAATGCCACCACCACGTGCGGCGATTCCAGACTGATCCTCATCAGCCTCCACGTTGCTGGCGCGGAGCGTCCGCTTCGCGCGTTGTTGGACGAACAACTTCATTCGTGGCGACTGTCTCGCCCTTCTTCCGCCTCGAGTGCGTGTGCGGAATGGACCAGCCGAGATTGTTGTGAAGCTGGCAGATGGCAAGTCCCACCGTGCCCCGCGAACGGACTGTGTCGCTGGGATATACCTTCGACGGTTTCTCCACTAACGACGACTTCCTGATTATCGGGATGAACTACGCCTTCGATTGCATCCTAGGCATGCCGTGGCTTGTGAGGTGTAGTAGAACGCACAACTTAGCCCTCCCACAGACACAACAACCGCCGAGCAAGTCGGCGCTTATCGGCCTGTGCTAGGGGTCCCCTAATGGTTCGGCCCTTCCGGGACAGCAGTGGCGGCTCCCGCCGAGACCAGGCAACCAAGCCAGTCGAAACCTTGGGAAGTCAGCTGAGCTCACTGACTTCCGCCTTGAACCCCGTGCCCTCCACCAAAGGATGGACGGCGGCGAGCGAGCGCTTTTACGGGCCACCGAGAGCAACAGCTACTCGGCTAGAAGAGTTACGGCACCCCGGTTGACAGGCGTACCGGCTCGCTGGCTCAGCGAGACTTGTCCTTGCGCACTCGGCGAGATTGCCCTGCCCCGGGCCGACTTCCTCGTGGCGCTACCTGTCAACACCCTACAAGCTATGCCTCTCGGGTGCTGACGGCAGACATAATCCAGCCCGCGCAGGGACTTACCGGAGAGTGTACGCTTGGTTGGGACTTAGAAGATTCTGCACTGTTTAGATCTTATGTTCCTGAAGAGCCGCTAGGGCTCTTTCTATTGTTTCCTACATTCCAATACAGATGTCAAGTATAACGAGGGCGGTTTTGGATCTCAAACCGCCCCCAAACTTCTCCTATGTAACTAACACCGTAATTCGCCTAGTCGGTGGCTCGGTTGGAAGTACCGTATCCGCTCTCAAACTGAGACACTTTTCCGCTCTGAATATGAAACACCGGACATGTATCCATCCAGTACCGTGACCGCTCGCGACTTGAACCAGACGACCGCTTGGAAATTGAAACAGGGACCGCTCTTGGCTACATCTGGCTAGGGTCACCCGTAATTGGGACCCTAATACACAGCGACCACAAATCGGTGTGGCGCTACACCACAACTGCCCCGGCTGTGATACGAACTGAGATGGCGAGTGTCGCGGCCTCACTGGGTGGCGCGTGGTCGCTCCCTGTCAAGTCGTCGCTACCTTTCTCCCTCACCTCAACTTCGAGAGGCTTGGTGCTGCATCGTGCTAAGATCGCGCGCCGATGGTACGCCGAGTTCCCTGTTGCATTCCGCAGTTGCTCCTGCTGATCACTGACTTCTGTGTTTCTTCTCTTGGCTGTCTCGACGAGCGGCTCGCCTCCAGCTGACACTGCCCCCGCGGTCTCGCCGACTACCGCGCCTCCATTGGCGTCGTCGGCCGCTGAGACCGCCGGCTCCAACTCGCCGCCGAGCTCGGGCCAGCCGGGTGGCCAGGCTTCGACCTCGCTGACTCCGCTGAGTGCTCATCGCGCTGGCGCTGAGTCGGCTTCAGCCAGGTCGCCGACTCCAGTCACCGCGGAGTCCTCCACAGAGCCTGAAGACTCAGCGGTTGGTTCCACATCACCACCGCTGAGCTCGGCTTCTTCGGCTCCTTCACAGCCCACTTCGGTGAGTCTGGGTCTGCGAAGCGGTGCTGATGACTCGCTGAGTTCGCCTCCCGAGGTAAGTTGGTGTCGGAAGGATGTCGGTGCTGCTTGGTCATACTGATTTGTCTCTCTCGCTGACTAGGCGACTCAGCTCCAGACTTCGGGTCCTCCGATGGTCTCGCTCCCTTGCAGTGTGATCTTACGCGCTTTACTCGTCGAGGTTGCAGCGGGGCCTCGGTTCCCGGACGCTTCTCCATTTGAGTCGGCGGAGGAACTCGATGAGTTCTTCCAGCAGGCATCGCCGAAGTCGGCTCCCACTGACTCGGTGACTTCCTCGGGAGAGGGCCTGTCGACTCCGCCGAGAACTCCTCGGTCGATCTTCCGTAGGCGACTCGATGAGAAGCCATTTCCGATCGTTGCGTCGCCTCCGTAGCCAAGTCTGGATGACCCGGCGATGCGCCCGGTGTCCCCAGCGTCTCCGATTGGTTTGCCCCCGGAGGTTCCCTTCCCTGGGGGATCGCCAGTATCGTCGGTGGCGCGGAGGACATCTACTCGCAGCTGTCGACGCCTTCGCCAAGTCCGCCGCGTGCCTCTGTCCCTCCTGGGTTCCGGCCGGACGAGTTGCTGGAGGCGGGAGTGCCTCCGCTTCCCAAGCCAAGCCCTGCTCAAGCGAAGCCCGCGGCGTCCCCGCCGGTTCGTCGCTCGGTGAGCCCACCGCCTACTTCGCTGTTGGTGCCGAGCTCGGCTTCCCCCAGTGGCTCCCATCCCAATTCAATCGCTGAGTTGTGGGATTTCCTCCGGCGGTGGGACGCTGAGCGTGGGGCTGAAGACCGGACCCGGACTCAGCTGACGGCGTACGCGTTGATGCGTCCAGCTCTCCCCACTGACTTCGCGCTGCGCCGAGACCTCTTGCGCACCCAGTCATTTGGGGACATGCTGGACGTGCTCCGCGCTAATACCGCCGAGCCTCCGAGTTCTACCAAAGAACTCGCCGAGCTCCGAGTCCAGAACGCCAAGTTGACTCGAGACAACCAGGCTCTCCTTCAGCGTCTCGAGTCGGCGTTGGCTAGCTCGACCCGCTTTGAGCACGACCTTGCCCCGGTCGTGCGCGAGCGTGATGAGTGGAAGCGCCACGCTACCAAGACGGCCGAGCTGGCGGCTTCCTTCAGCAACACAGTTTGCGTGTTGGAGCTCCAGCTGAGGGAGTCGACTCGGCAAGCCAATCGCCGAGTCGATTCCTGTCAGCAACTGGTCGATCATCTTCGTCGGATGGTCGATCAGCGCGACAAGGACCTCAAGCGCATGTCGGATGCCTTGGCCGAGCGGGAGGTCGCGTACGCGGCGCTCCAAGGGGTGGCTTCTTCGTACTTCGAACAAGTGCAAGAAGCCGCCGCGGTTATCTCGTCTGGCGGAGCGGATCGCGCACTGCGGTTCGCCAACCAGACGATCGATAACCAGCGCCGAGTCATCCAGCGCCAGAAGAACGTCTTGCGGCATAATGGTCGGATCTCGGTTGCCG
>BSXT01001298.1:0-31474 GCA_030267785.1 Phytophthora fragariaefolia
CACGGTCATAGGGGTCCACGGCCACGCCTACACGCTGGACTTGCCATCGTCCATGGCCACACATCCGACGTTCTACGTCGGCTTGCTCAAGCCCTATCGCCCGGCGAGTGCTGCTGAGCCTGAGGGGTCGACTGCGTCGCCGAGTACTGTCGGAAGGCGTCCGCCATCACCCGAACGAACTGTTCCGAGGGAACCGGGGCAGGAGAGGGAGTCGGAGCGGCAGCTTGAGCCGCTACGCGGCGTGCGTCTTGCGTCTCCAAGCGTCATACCCGGTCATACAGACTACGGATCCAGGCAAGGTGCCTACCCAAGTCTTGGCGCACCGCTCCGTCGTTCCCCTCGCTTTGGGAACATCGGTCCCGCAGGCGGTCGACTTCATCACCAAGGCGGCAGATCTGCCCAGGCAACCTCCACACATGGTCTCGCAGACGATCGGAGTCCCGGCGGACATCCTGGAGACATCCTGGAGCCTCTCCTTGTGGGTCTCCACTTCTTGGACGCGAGCGCGCAGCGCCACCATCTTAGTCCGCTGGTCGTCGAGGAGAACATACTCGAAAACCTGGATGAATTTACGTTTTGGGACTCGGAAGCGTCCGGTTAAGTAGTGTACCTCACCCGTTTTGCATACCCTGCTTGCCTGACAGCAGCTTTATATTTGATTGAATACAGCACATAATTTGGCGTTTTCCGTTATCTGTACACGTGGAAAACCCTAATATACACTGTACCGCAGTGATTTTGTCTGCGTGGTGGATATATATTCGGATGACCAGACAGCCAAAGTTGGCAGTATTGTAGCTTTGTCCAATATGCTACACAGAATAATACGCAGAGCTTCTGCCTACAGCTCAACCATCTCTATATGAGGGACCTTTTTTCAAAAGTATCATTACACCTTTTTTTAGTTTTTTCGCTAGCGGCCTCTGATGTTGGGTGAGGTGAAATCGAATGATTTCAGCATTTCCGAGAAAAGAGCAAAAAAAGACAGCCCCCGTTCCAGAGGACACCTAAACGATGGGAAGCGACAGCGATCCGGACTACCTAGAGGTCGACTACAGTCTCGACAGTGACAGCGACAGTGACTCGGGCATCATCGCTGCAAGTGGCGGCGCGAGAGGCGCACCCGTCAACGACGACGGCAATGTCAGCAGCGGCTCGGCGTCTGTCTGCGCTAGCTGAGTTGGTGGGGACGGGGGTTCCTCTTCCGAGTGAGGTGGAACGCCTTGAGGGTCTGGTGTGCTGCAGTAAACAGTGCATGATCGGAAAGCGTACGCATCTAACGCAGTTAGTCGCGTCGCTGCGAGCTATGAGCGAGGAGGAACATCGCACGTCGCTGCTTACTACTATTGCGATGTGTGCCGTAGCGACAGAATCTGACCGGCCCGCGAAGAAGGCTAAACCTAGCGCGCAAGTAGCCAGTCAGGTATTGAACGAAGTTATCAGTGCGAAACCAGTACGCGAGCGATTCAAGTACGTGGAGCCGTGCGTCGGCACCGTATGTTAGGAAGCGTTTCAAATGCTATTTGGCGTCAGCCTCCGCACGCTCCATTTGTACCGAAAGCGCGTACGCAACGAGAGCATCCCACCAAAGCCACATGGCGGAAAGGAGAACTAAAACCATAAAGAAATCGACGATGATCTTTTGGTCACATGGTTTGTGGAGGTGGCTTCGCTTTTGGGTGAGGTGGTGCCCGTTCGCGTCCGTATGAAGAAGGTGGTGGGGACACACACCCGCAGGTACTACAGCGCGGATAACTACACGCTGCTCCCCTCGAATTTCACGTGGGAGAGCCTCCGCGCCGAATACTTGACGTACTTAGATGACAATTACCTGGACACAATTCGGCCATCGGAGAGTTCCTTCCGGCGCATCCTGAAGCGATGCTGCCACACCATCCGTACTAGGTCTCCCAGTGACCAAGTGTGCGTCCGGTGTGCCATCTACTGGCAGCAGATGACGGACGCACTTGACGGAAGGCGCACGGAAGTGTTTGGCGAGCACCTTGAAGACGCCAAAGGGATGAGGTACTTTGCTAGCTTTGAATTAATCCTTTGTGATACTTTCAAATAATTCCTCATTTTTGACCTTGTAATGCTGTTATAGAGTGGAGTACAAGCAAGATGTCGCAAACGCCAGCAAGAGGCACTTGGTGCTCATTATGGACTTCGCGCAAAATCTCACGTTACCTCATACACCTAACACCCCATCAGGGTGGTATTTCCTGTCATTGTGGAGCGTTTCGCTTTTTTGGTGTGTACTCCGCTATTGACAAGATGCACCACCACTACCTCTATGGGGAGCGCAAGGGCGGAAAAGGTGCGGACGAGGTATCCAGCATGCTAGGCCACGCCCTCATGTACTATGGCACGCTGCAGATGGCGTGGGAGGATAATATCACAGAGGACGTGTAAAAGGTTCAACTGACAGTCTGGGCTGAAAATGCTGGTGGCCAAAACAAAAACTCCCATGTCATCTAGTTCCTGGCCATGTTGGTGAACTACGGCGTTGTGGAGGAAGCAGAGTTGAAGTTCTTTCAAAAAGGACACACAAAAAATGCATGGATCGCGGCTTCTGCAACATGAAGCAGCACATTGCGCGCGTCTCAGCCTGGAACATGGCTACCCTTGTAGACGCTGTTGACGCAGCCAACACGTCCAACCGCACTGTGAATCTGGAGATAGAAGACACGTCGTTCTATCTCTGGAAGGACCACCTTGTACCGCAATACAAGAAGATAAAAGGTATTAATATATACCAGCTATTTCGGACACGCGTGAGAATCCAGGTGTCTTTGAGTGTCGCCGCCGCCCCGCTAGCGAGCCTACCAAGGCCATCGTTTCCAACGCGACGCTTCATACGCTGAAAGACTTCAGGGCGATGTGGGAGATCATCCCACGTGCGGCGGACAGAGAGCTCAACCCAGAAAAGATGGTCGACAGGATCGCCAAAATCAAGCCCTATGTGCCAAACAATTCGCCAACGACGACCTTTACGCAGCCCCGACACGGGCGATGGTGGAGAAGTCCGCCACGATTAAAAAGAAGCGCCGAGAGCGTGCAGCTACACGTATCGCGGTGAAGACTGCCGTGGGTGGCGAACGTATGGTGTTTACAGTCTAAGGAACTTAATGATACTTTTGAAAAATCTGGCAGACACTTTGTGCTACTTTCAAGTGAAGCCAGATCTAAAAATATTTCCGGGAGCCAACCTAACTCTTTCAGTACCGCCTGCAAATTTATCACTACAGGTTCTCTAGGCCCTGTACCGACATGAATAACACGATTTGATTGGTCCAAATTCTTTTTGGGGTGAGGCCTGAACACATCGATATCCATAGAGGTTACTAAAGACCTCTAATATTCCGTCCAAGACAGCAACCTAACGCATTTCTATGTAGCACCACGACGAATAATATGCTACTTCTCCGTTTAGCAACCAAACCTGCTCAAAATTATCTCGGCGAATAATCGTCTAGCAAACCTAAATTAGAACAACACTAAGGACACGACGGTTGACCATAATCGGCCGTCGATGGGCGGCAAGGCCTTCAAGGGGGACGCCAAGGGAAGAAGATGAGGCGCGCAGCTTGCTTCCTACGTGCGCATGACGTTTGTCATGGGCCGACATGACAGGTGTCACGCATTGCTTGGGGCCCGACCAGAGCTCGAGGCGCCAAGAAGGCACTGATATTGTCGGTGGTTGATAAGAATGCGATCGGTTAGTTAGGTTTCGAGTAGGTGGGCGATGCTGTTATGGCTCTCATATATCGAGCCTGGGAAGCTGTAGGTGAGATGACGGAAAATGTTGGAGTTGTATTGTGCGTTGTTAGTTAGGTAAGGAGGGACTATCTAACATTGTGATCGAATTGTTTAGACAACGGTGAGTCCGAGATGGCGGATTTCCGTTCTCTGCGCTGTGAAGAGCTTGCAGGGCCCTTGTCGTACTGGGTGTTGGATTGCGGAACGAATGTTTATAATGCGCCACCGCAAAGCAGTATACATGAAAGCCTACGCGGCACTCAGTACAGCCGTATCGAGACTTTACTGCCTTAATGTTCTGTAGGCTGCACGGGCGACAGACTAATTTCCACTTGAGTTGTCGGAACTGGTCCGAGTTAGCACATGAAGTGCATTTTCTTGGTCAATATTGCCAGGAAGTGAACGTCGTTTGAGCTCGGATTCTTGTCGCTTTCTCATAGATCGTTGTACCAGCGATTCACGCGATTCACGCACCCGCCGTTTAAACTCCCGAAGTGTGTGCGGTGCCTTCGGCTTGGTTTTGATCTGTTTCATTATTGCGAACGCATTGATCAAAGATAAATCCAGCACCCATGTGAGGAGACTCATGGAAAGACGCTGCTCTTTTCGGCGTGTTGGGTTCGTGGAGCGAATTTGATCCACGCGGTCAACCCCATTCATCGCAATATTGTATGCTGCAACGATAGCCGGAACATGCAATGTTCTCCGGTTTAGCACCTCGTTTCCCGTCCAGCGTATTGGAAATAAACCATGACAACACTCGATAGCTTCGGTGTTTCCCCATCGAGCACTCTAGCGGAAGGCATTCTTGGCAAATCATCATTAGTGTAAAAAAGGACGGGTTGTTTGTCGTTGAAGACGACGAAGCAGGCGTTAGCAGAGAATCTGAGAGGGGAGGGAATAATCGGATCCGCGGTCTGTTGGCAGTTTTTTCTGCACTCGATCATGCGCGGTTTTGGCTTGTTTTGAGTCCGCAACACTGTCAACAGCGGCAACAAGGTCCGACGACCCTCTTGCTTTCTTGTCTACTCGCGCAATTGATTCTTTTACTGCTGTTGCGTTCAATTTACCGCGGCAACGATCCATCCGTTGTCGCAGCTTCTGAAGGCAGACGCCGCGTGGTCGTGGCGTCCTGAGCACCAGACGGCTTTTGACGCGGTGAAGACGAGCTTGTCCACCGCGCCCGTCTTGATGCTGCCCGACCACTCGACGGCATTCCACGTGGTGTGCGACGCGAGCGACTTCGCGATTGGCTGCGGCCTCATACAATTTGACGACGAGGGACGCGAGCGAGTCGTGAACTACCAGTCGCGTCAGCTGAAGCCGGCAGAGCGGAACTACCCTGTGCACGGCAAGGAATTGCTGGCCATGCGCTACGCACTCATCAAGTTTCGTGTGTACCTCTTGGGTGAACAGACCTTCGCTGTTTACACGGACCATGCGTCACTTCGCATCGGCGACAAAGAGCCCTCACTTGTCCCAGCGCATGGCACGCTGGCTCTCCCTCTTCTCCGAGTACAATGTCGTCGTGCATTACAAGCCGGGCAAGACGAACATCCTCGCCGACGCACTCTCGCGTCGGCCAGACTACGTGCAGTTGGGTCGCCACGCAGTTGGTGACGAGGGCGACGATGAGTGTGCTGTGTGCATCGCTAAAGAAGTCGCTGCAGTAGAAGTCGCAGCGACTACTCCGCTCCGAGACTTGATATCGGCCGCGTACGAGTCGGACGAGGTGTGTACCGAGATGATCAAGTACTTGAGGGACCCGTCCGACACAGCGCGGCGACGATTGGCTACACGGAGCCGCGCCCGTATTGATCGACACCAACTGGAAGGAAACCTGCTGACCTACAGCGTCGATCGTGTGGACCCACCGCGCATCGTCGTCCCGCTGGGCGACGATCTTCGGGTTCGACTGATTCACGAGTTCCATGACGCTCCCAGCGGCGGCCACCTCGGACGCGAGAAGACTTTCGCGTCGCTTTCGTGAGACTGTTACTGGCCGCACATGTTCAAGTGGGTGCGGAAGTGGGTACGCTCCTGCGAATCGTGCCAGCGCGTCAAGCCGTCGCACTCGAAGCAGGCCCGGCTTCGACCCCTCCCAGTTGCAGCGGATCCGTGGTCCTCCGTGAGCATGGACTTTGTCTTCGGGTTACCCCGCGATGCCCAAAGCCGTACTGGTATACTCGTCTTCGTGGATCGCTTCAGCGAGATGGTTCATCTTGCTCCCGTTGCCGCCACCATCACCGCGCAACAGTCCGAGGCGACCTTTCTCGACACCGTCTATCGCCATCACGGCATCCCCACCTCGATCGTGTCAGATCGAGATCCCCGCTTCACCGCCGCCTTCTGGAAGGAGTTGTTCAAGCTGGTGGGGACGCGGTTGGCGATGTCCACCGCGTCGCATCCAGAGACGGACGGCCAGACAGAACGCGCGAATCGCGTCGTTGAAGATGTGTTGAGGAGCTTCGCCACATCATTCCGGTCCTGGAGCTCGTTCCTACCCATGGTCGAGTTCGTCATCAACAACGCGGAACACGCGTCGACGGGGCTCACACCATTCTACATCAACTTCGGGCGACATCCGCGCGTTCCGGCACTCCTCGGTATGGAGCGCCCGATAGGTCCCGATGGGGAACGAAATGATGACACTGGCTGTGCCCGAGATCACGACGAGAACTCCGCACGAGTGAACGGGGTCCTCACCCGACACGGGACTCGCTCCGCAGCCAGATTAACGCGCGCTCGTGCCGCCACGACCGCGACGCCGAGGAGATCCGCCGGGAAGCCAACGCCCCTGACGCGTGCCAGCACCACCACGAGGACAGCTTCATCGGACATTGCAGCCTGGACCAACCGGACACTGATCCACCCCAGGCAGTGTCGTCGCGGAATCGAACTACAAGACGAATCGAGCGCGGGCGAGGTCGCCGCGCCTCCCCCATCCAACTTTCTCCCGAACCCGGAGCCGCAGCCGCGGGACGCGGCGGCTGTCAATGCGTTCCTACAACAGCGCGAATCCGTGATGCGCTACGTACGCGACGCGATCGCGACCGCAGTCGACCGCCAAACGGAATACGCCGATCAACGCGGCCGCAAGATCTTGGAACGACTTGCCGTGGGCGACCGTGTCCTTTTGTCCACGGCCGGCATTCAACCTGCACTCGTTACCAATCTCGGCGCAAGCAAGCGCGCGCCCCGCTACATTGGTCCGTTCAAGATATTAAAGGTTCTGGGTGATGCCTATATGCTACAGCTGCCTACTGCACTACGGCTCCATCCGACCTTTTACGTTGGCCGCCTCCGGCGTTATCATCCGGCGGCTATCCCTAGCGACGCTGATGCTCCCACGGTCCAGCGTCCCGACCCCGGTCCCAGCGCTGCGGCCCCGGCGCAGCGCTCCACAGTTCGCGACGAACCTCCGTCAGTTCCCGCTCCAGGCGCTCCATTCGCTCCAGCGCGCGCCGCTGCCGCTACCAGTCCTCGGCCTCCTCCCGGCGGTCACGCTGCCCGATTCCGGCATGACGGCCCTGCGCCTCTGGTGGATAGCGCGGGCCACGAACGTCACATCGTGGAGTCGATCTTGGGACACGACGATAGTCGTCGTGCTGTTCAGCAGCGGGCGTATACGGGTCGTGGTACTCGCGCCCACGCCGGTCCAATCCCACTGCATCGGCGATACCTTGTCCGCTGGCTTGGGGCGATGGATGATAGCTGGGAGCCGCGAGAGGTGTTGCTCGCGGACGTTCCGGACTGTGTGGAGGCATACGAGGCAAGCCTCCCACAGGGCGCGACTCCTCGTCGTGCCTAGCTTGATGCAGCGCGCGCTGATACAGCTTCACCAGCTTGCGCTCGGTTTCGGAGAGGGGGTGGGTGGAATTGGTGATCCGCACCCAGTCGGCGGCGCTTGGCCGCGCTATGGAGTACCCGCGACAACTCGGACACCCAAGTCGATAGTGCGCGAAGCAGCACTCCCGGTCAGCATCCCAAGACAGCTGACAGATTTGGCTCGCCAACGCTTGCACGGAGAGGCGCGAGTGCTGCTCCCCGCGCCGCATGAGCTTTTGCTGGAAAGCCTCCGGCCCTTCAGTGTTCCACCGGCTGACGAACGACGTCCAAGCGCGGTCCAACGACTGCGGGGTCACGGTGCCGGTCACTGTGACGGGCTTGCTGCGCGTCGCCCGCCACCGCCGGAACAGCGCCTTCATCGCGTCGTCGCCCGGCGAGTTGATCACGGCGCTGCAGTCGTTCAGCGCCCACTGCTCCAGCACCTCCTCGTATGTCGTGAGCCGGTCCGGCTCGGCCCCGGGTCCCGAGTCCATTCCACTTCACTCCTTCTCCGCGCAAGTCTGCAAATGAGCTTCAAGATCCGTGTCGCTCTCACCTTGAGTGGGGAGGGATGTGACGGGCTTCCGTCACATGGTTGCCATCGCGTGTGCGCGATGGCCAATCAGCACTCTCCGCTGTTTGGTGGACACGGCGCTCTCGGCATGAGAGCGCCTTGACAACAATGAATCTCAGAGTTACTTTTCCCTTGTTTCCTGCGCTACAGTGTACGTCGGTAACGGGTTCGTATTAGCCCGCTAATCAATGGCAACGCGTTGTTCCGCGCCACCAACCCCAGCGACTCGGGGATGAGCGACCGCATGAGCGACATGCGCTCGTCTCTCCTGGACAGCTTCCGCATCACCAACTCGTCGGCCGAGAGCCGCCAGCGCCAGAGTCAACAAGGCGTCGTGGCCAACGTTGCGCAGGAAACCGAGGCCTGGATCGTCTCTGGTACATGATCAGCTCCAGCCAGTAGAGGCCGAAAACAGCCAGGTTGCCCCCGAGAGACGCCAAGAACACGCAGCCAAAAACGAACACAGAGCTCTCGAACATTGACGTTGAGCCTCAGACGCGCCACAAACAGCAAGACAGCATGAAGAAGGCCAGCGGCGCCAGCACGGCGGCCATGAAGGCCACAGACACGACCACGGTCGGCCGCGGGTCCTGCTCGTGCACCACGTGTGTGATCTCGGGCAGCGCCTTGAGGGTCGTCTCCTTTCGTACAACAGGTGCGTCTTGTAGAGCGACAGCGTCTCCGGTGGGGCTGCGCCAAGGTGCAGCTCCACGTTGCCGAAGTCCCTTCCTTTCACGATGGCCTTCTCGAAGGTTGATGCGGCCAGAATGGTCTCCACGTGGTGCTTGCTCGAGTTGAAGCTGAACATAATTTTGGCGCCTACCGCGGGTTCGTATCCTAGCGATCTAGCGATACGTCCACCGTAGGCGGAGATGCAGCAGAGCGCGTCTCCGGGAGTAGGTAGCCGACTAAACCGCAACAAATTCAAATTCATATGAAGCTGAACTCTTGCTGAGCGCGGCGAACTGCAGCGTGGTGCTGTGCTTGAGGGCCGAGTCGGCCGTGAGCATGCACTCAGGCATGCTTCGGTGGAGGAAACGTGTCAATACTGAAAGAGTTAAATTACGGTTTAGCTGTAATCTTACCTGTTAAACTATGTTTAGCTGCCTAGTCATCAGCCACGTCATTGGATTACACACGTATTACTGGTTAATAATGGCAGATAGTTCATTTTTATTGGCTACGGTATAGGTGCATTGGGACCCTGTAGCAAGTGGGTGGTACTGAAAGAGTTAAATTTGATATTTGGCGAAGTGATTCAAGAGGTGCCGATAGCACCATTTGGTTTTGAGGTTTAATCGATAACGACACTTTTGAAAAAGGGTATAGACTCAAATCCTTATATTATAAGGATTTGAGTCTATAGATCACTGTGCAAAAAAAAATGAATGCAGCTTGAGCTCATGGTCAGTCAATACAGTACAGATTGATACACCCGGTTCTACAGGAAATGAACAGCAATCTTTGTCCATCGCAGATATTCTTAATCGAATCGACTAGCTGAGATTTATCGGCAAATCTGGACAAAGTAATACTTACTGTACATGTACAGTACTGTACATGTACAAGATTCTTGTCAAGAAGGGTCAAGTGGCCGGCTTGAAGCCGAATCCTCAATTTTCAACGCAATGTCGCTATCTTTTGTTCACATCTACGGAGGGAAAGTCGTCACGCTGCTGGGCGGGCAGCAAGGCAAGCGTTGATGCTGTGTGTAACCACTGGACATGATAATCAATCACCGTTCTCTATCAGCAAGGTGCTTATTTGCCCAAGTTACATGTATGCAGAAAGCTAGGTATCCAGGTACTTACCAACAAACGTGTTTTCCCTTTCCCCGAAGAACAAGCTCTACTGCATGTAAAACCTTTGCAGGCCTCGCAGCCTCTCATCTTTATTGGTCCCACCTTTGCGGGGATTCCTGTTCAGTACAGTACTTACAGTACATGTACATGTACAGTATCGTACGTCAGCGTTGTATTCGAAGTAGTATAATCTTTGTACAGTAATGTACGATACTGTACATTACTGTACAAAGATTATACTAGTACGATACTGTACATTACTGTACAAAGATTATACTACTTCGAATACAACGCTGACGTGGTAGGGTTCAATAAACAACATTTTCTTTCTTACTGAGGGTAGCTACTTATTCAGGCTGACTAAAGACGTGCGTTAACATCGCGCCGAAAGCCTACCGTTCACTCTTCAGTGGCCTTCTGCGCCAACAGCGTCTTGATGTCCTCCTCGAACGACAGCGGGCGGTCCTTGGGGGCAAAGCGCTTGAACGGCTGGCCGTTGCGGTCGACCAGGAACTTGGTGAAGTTCCACTTGACGAAGTCGCCGAAGGAGCCTGGCAGCTTTGTCTTCAGGTACGTGAACACGGGGCGTGCCGTGGCACCGTTCACATCGTGCTTCTCAAAGAAGGGGAACGTAACGTTGTACTGCTTCACGAACTCCATGATCTCCTCGTGCGTGCCGGGCTCCTGACCGGCGAACTGGTTGCACGGGAACGCAAGCACCTCAAGGCCCTGGTCCTTGTACTTGGCGTAGAGCTCCTGCAGCTCCGGGTAGTTGGTGGGGGTGAGGCCGCACTTGCTGGACACGTTGACGGCCAGCACCACCTTGCCCTTGTACTTAGCCATGGACACCTCATTGCCGGCCATGTCGAAGTCCTTGAGCTCGTAGAAGGACTTGATCTTGGCCGTGTCGGCCACGTTGAACACCTCGCGGTACTGCGCGCCGGCGTTGATGAACGAGTTGAGCCACTCCTCCTGCTTCTCCTTGCTCTCGGCCGCGAAGACCTCGGAGATCTTGGGGTTGGCCAGCTTGATGCCGTGCGTCATGGACGCGTCGAACTCGACTGTGGCGTCGGCCGACAGGTCCACGACGGCCAGGGGCGAGGCCTTGTTGGCCTCGGACTCGAACAGCGTCACGTTCTTCTTCTTGTCGTTGGCCTCCACGTGCACGAGCTGCTTGCCGCCCGTGAGCTTGGCCAGCAGGCCGCAGCGCTTGCGGAACAAGTTGCCCGCCTGGATCACGCCCTCGGAGCTCATGGCAGAAGGAGAAAGACTTGGATTGCGTCGACGTGCGCACGGCGAGGCGAACTGGGGAATGGGCGGTTGGTTATGCAGTGGCCAGGGGATGATAAGATTGGGAGGCTTGACGCGGCACAGAAAAGCTGTGACACGCTTTGACTGGCGCCGACTATGCTGCGTGGATGCCATTTTGGTGCTGGCCCAGCACTGCGGAATGGTTGCAAGCTGTAAACGCGCACGTCGACGTATGCAAAATCCACTGTGTTGGGGGCGGGCGCTGCGCATAAGAGAGAGCCATATTATATAAGAGTTAAGTTGGTGCCAGCAATGTGGAGCTGGATGCGACACCGTTGTCACGGTGGTTCGTCACCGGTGCAAGTCAAGAGAGCGTTGATGCCCGAGTCGTCAACAGTTGACGAGATTGCGCGCCGGACGGAAGAAAACCAGAAACGGAGACCACGATAACGTTGGGACTCTCCAACGAAATGACAGATACCACAGTACCTGCCAGCGCTCCTTATGAATCTTTCCCAAGCATTCCACTGACGCATCGTTCCAGCGCTCGCGGAACTTCGTCAACAGCTTTGGGATCGAGGCCTGGGTCCGGAATTATCGCACAGATAATCTCATCATCAGTCTGCATTTGCTTAGCTTCGAATTTCATTTAAAAAGGTTTTGGCAGTACTGGTGTTTTTCATCCTCAATAGATAGTGTAATATCCGTAGCATCTTTGGTACTGGTAGCCACTACGAGTCCCTGCGTGCGCGCGTTATTCCCCGCCCGGACTTTTTCGTGATCTTCAACTGCAGCCTCGTCGTTGTTTCGAGTGGTGCGGAACGCAGACGAAAGTACTATGGACTTGGATCATTTTCCTCCATCGATTAGGCCTCTCGCTTAGTCGCCGAGCAAACCCAAGTCCCCGAGCACTTGTTTGCTTCCCATTGATACTAAGCGCGGGGGATTTCAAAGGAAACTGTTCCTACACAGTGCTGTGTTCCTTTAGAAATGATATCGCCTCCTTGTGAGAAGCTTGACTGTCGCACTTCCAGCGATCGTTGTTACCTGGTGTTTCTAGACATTGCATCAATGCATCCGTGGAAGAAGGCTCGCCATCCAGGTATCATTGACTCGACACGTTAGACTCCACTGTATTCATGCAACGAAGTTACGAGACCTTCGCTAGTTAGTGATTTGTCAATATTGTGTCGAAGCAGCAAAATATCGAGAAGAAAAGATTTTTGTCTTCTACGCAGCACTTAATTTTGCAGCTCCAACTGTGCAGCAACTCAACTTTGCAGCTAAGGTAGCCACCACACTCGCTAACGCTTCGCTTGGTAGCTCGGAAAGGTGGCCCGTCACGGTGAGCTCGGGATTAAAGTGCAGTTACTGTAGGAAACTATTCCCCATTATCGAGCGCTACGCTTTGGTGTGATCTGTTTCTCTAGAACAAGCTTCCGGTGCGTCTGTCGATAGGCTCTCGCTTTATGTGAAATGCTGTCCCACGCGTTAGACTAAAAGATGAATTTTGTGACGTTGATGCCTGAGCTCAGGAAATAGTCGGTGTGCGCGACTAAGAACTTTTCAGTGAGAACGGCATCGTGAAATTGAACGAATGGATTGAATCAATGTAGTTATGAGGGCTCGGACTCTTCTTGCCGAGACAGGGAGTTAGTTGCTGGAACGTTATATTTGTATTCGTTTCCGTGCTTTTGCGGACTGGCGAGAGCTTGATTCACGTGATTCGTTGGCCACGACGGCGGTTGGAGCTGGTACGGTATCGAGCGGGTCTAGGAAAAGCACGGACTGTGTGTTATCCCTTACCGGTCGATCGACAGCTTTTACTGCAGCGAGTTTCTTGCCGTAGTCGGCACCATTTGCATGCTCGCCCCTCTCACATTGCAATTTCACCTGCCTTGCACTCACGACTTCATTCAACTGCTATGGTCAATTTATTGCACGATACCGCAGGCTTTTCGATCATGCCACGAAATCTCAAGAAAAAAATGTGCCAAACTTACAAAGGTTGGTAGCTTTCTCGAGTCTGCTGGATTCATCAGAGTGCAGGTCTAACCCTAAGTCTTCATTTTATTTTCTCGTTGCTGTAGTGATTGTTGTTGGCGATGGTGACGCCGGTAAAACAAGCTTGCTACGGCGAATGGTCGATCGTGAGTCGCTTTCAGCCATCGATAGCGCTCCTAATGACTATCTGTCCAAGATGGCAATTGTGGAGGGTGCCTCACCGATCAAAGTGCAGCTTTGGGATACGGCAGACCAAGAAAAATTTGGAGTAGCTCGACTTCCGAATTCCTACTTCCGTCACGCGAACGCTGCGATCATAGTCTACGATGTAACTAATCGGCTCAGTTTCGGGGCGGTGCTGCGATGGGTGATGCAGGTTCTAGCATACCGTAGTACTGCTGCAGACTCGTTGTTCTCGATTGTACTTGTTGGAACTAAGGCTGATGTAGCGGGCGGGTATCGGCAAGTTTTTGAAGAGGAAGGTCGAGCAATCTCTCGGGTTATCGGAGCTTCATCCTTCTACGAGTGCTCGTCGAAGGATGGAACAAACATCCATGACACTTTCAATGCCATCGCTACTTCCTTAGTGAGAGGAACCTCGTGGTCTCTCTCATCCGTAGATCACCTGGGGTTTGCCCCGACAGACCTCAAACTATCGACAGCTCTCGCAGCAACGCAACAAGGAAAATACAGGCTTGCAGCACCCAGCGGTGGCCTTGATGTCGCCTCTCCAATACCAACCACTTTACCCATTGCCGCTCGTAGCCCAACTTTGAAAGTTCTATCCGCCGAATTCGCATCGCCTGTGCTGGGGACATCGTATCTCGGAACGCTTGCTGCGTTGTTGTCTATGCCTATGGTTCTCCTGTGGCTTGACGACGAGGCCGTGCTTCAGTGGGCGGAAGCACTTGGTATGTAGCAACACTGTCTAGCAGTGAGACCTTACTTGTCGATGAGTGATTTCCATTAAACCAGGCACGTCACAAAGCAGGGCATCATGTTTGTTTAGGAGCAAGCTGCTCAATTCACGCAAAAGAATAATAAACTACGAAAGAGGGAGTTGCTGTACACAGCAGCCTGTGGTATCGCAGCCGTCAAAAACTACGGGCCTTCGACATGGCACCCAAATGCCATGTCAATCTTGGTGATGACTGCTTGCATCCACTCGGCAAACCTGCAATCGGTTCGTTTTCGCT
This sequence comes from Phytophthora fragariaefolia, assembly GCA_030267785.1. Taxonomy (NCBI): domain Eukaryota; phylum Oomycota; class Peronosporomycetes; order Peronosporales; family Peronosporaceae; genus Phytophthora; species Phytophthora fragariaefolia. The sequence continues at coordinate 14,415 of BSXT01001298.1, forward strand.
TTAAGCCACGATCTTAGGGCCGATCACGGGCACGTAGCTGAGCACCGAGTACGTGACGCTCTTGACGGTGCCGTACGTGGACGACGACGCGTGCACCACCTGCGTCTTGGTGTAGTCGGCCACGCCGGCCACCGTGTTGTAGACAGCGGACGAGGCGGATGAGACCTTCTCCGTTGTGAAGTCCTTGGCCTTGACGGCCGTCTCGCCCGTCTTCTTGACCACGTTCGAGACCACTTCAACGGCGCCGTCCTTCTTCTTGAGCGCGTATTGCTGGCCCGAGTAGAGCGTCGTGAGCACCGACGAGATGCCGGCGTCCACCTTGTTGTCCAGGGCGTTGAGCCCCGGGCCCACCCAGGCCTCGTCGATGTCGAAGAGCGTCTTGCCGCTCACCTTGGTGAGCACCGTGTTGGCCGTGCTCTCGCCGAAGCGCGCGAAGGGCGCCACGACGCGGAAGCTCGTGGTGTAGCCGTACACGCGCTTGGACGTGTCGTAGTAGTAGGCCGCGCGCATGAACCACGGGCGGTGGGTCTGCACGACGGCCAGCGCCGTGTCGCTGGGCTGCCAGTCCACGCGGAAGTAGAGCAGCACCGTGTTGGGCGCGGCCTTGGGGCCGAAAGTGAACGTCATCTTGCGCTCCAGGTTGCTCTTGAGGAACTCGGAGAGCGGCTGCGTCGTGTCCACGAGCGCCTTCCTGCGCTTTTCCTGCAGCACCTCGATCGTGAGCTTGGCGTCGGCGGGCGCGCTCTGCACGCTGAGCGTCACGTGCTCGTCGATGGCGGCGTCGTGCTTGCGGAACTTGGTCGTGTGCTCGGCTTTGCCCACGGCGAAGCGCAGCGCGTGCAGCTTGTCGGCGTGCTCCTCCTCCACGAACGAGGCCTCGATGCGGTGCACTACGCGCCACGTGCACAAGAGTCAGCTCCGCCAGCTTCAAGCAGGGGCAGGCTGCAGCCTCTCACCTTTGATCTTGAGCGTGCCGGAAATGGGCATTTTCGTGCTGGCGGTGGCGGATTTGGGGCTGGAAAATGGGGTCGGCGACGGACGCGGCAAATTCAGAAGTGAGAGCGCTGCGGGCAGGCCGAACGAAGCTCGGGAGAAGCCAGCGCGGCGATGGATACCAGCCACGTTGGTGATGCACGCTCGCTGTATCGGACACTCGCCAGAAGCTTGTGAGAAAAGATGGATACATGTTGTTGCGAGTTGGAAGCGGCGTCGTGTTTGGATGCTTTGTCGAAGGTGTTGCAGGTTGGACGAGGACTGGGTAGATTTGCACCTGTGGAACTTGATGAGGTCCGTTTGAAAGGCATGGGATCAGTTGAGGTGCGCCTTTTCTCACCTGCGCAGGCTCACGTGGTGGTGTGGAGCCCACAGCGGCGGGGGCGTGAACATGACGCATGCGGGATTGCAGGGCAGCGTCGGCAATGCGCTGGATAGAGTTGCAGGCTTGGAGCGGAGCAGTGTCATGTTCGAATGTTATGGCGGATAAAACGTGCATATCACTTCAACTTCCGACATCAGCTGGCATGCGCCAAGGTCAGGAATGGCGCGCAGGTCTGGCAAATTATCTCGGTGGGGGAGAGGAAAGGGCCACGAGAGACAACATTGGACTGCGACAGAACTGCTTTACGAGTTCTTGGTGCATAACGATATCTCGAAATTCAGCAGGCACCAATGTCGAGTCGCCAGTGCACCGCCGAAGCGTGATCCAGGCATATAGATCAGCATTTTCGTTTCACTTTTTTCACCAATAATAATTTGAGCATAATTAAAAAGAACTAGTTTTGTGCCGATGGAGAGTTTATCCAAGGGTTTTACTCATCTATTGCCACGGATATAGGCCTGGAGCGTCTCAGGTCGTACATGCTTCGCTCTTAATCTTGGCTGACGTCGTGGGTCCTCCACAGCCCTTGATACGACGATCGCAGCAGCATTTTTGCGCGCATTTTCTCGTCGAGGCATGGCAGCAGACTTCAGACCTGAATCTGTGCTGTTTGTTATGAGCTTGTGCAAGTTGCGGGCTTCCCGAGCCACAAGCGCGTCGAGCTCACTGTCGCTCTGCAGACCCACAGTATCAAATAGGCCTGTAACTCGGGTGGCCATACCTGTAGAACTGCTGCTTGAAAGCGGTCGAGACGTACTTCTACAACGCAGTAGCTTGATGTTTGTCTGCAGTGTGTCGTAGCCGATCAATGCGCTGCGAATAATTTGGCTTGCTGCGAGATGCCGAAGGATCAAAAGGATCTCGAGCAAAATCACTAAAGCCTTAGGCGATATTGCAGACGGCGGTGACTGGTTCACGTGCCGATTCAGAAGTTCCATCAAAATGGGAAGCAGCATATTCTTAACTTCACGTGAACTTTCAAAGTGTGCCGTTAGAGCTGGACGCTCGCTCCACTGCCGAATGATACGAATCGCTTCCAGCATTATATTGAAATCAGGATTTTCAAGTAATGGGAAGGTTTTGTTACAATAGTAGTCAATCACATCGCACACGACATGCAGTAGCCCCTGCTCAGAGATGAGTCTAGCTGCTACAGCAAGTTGAAGCTCGTCCCCAAGAATATTGTGTGGCAAGGCAAATATGTGAGTAAGGGTAGCAAGTAACGAGCTCATCACATTTGTTTGAGATTTCCACTGCTCGACCACTAAAATGAGCCACCACACAGTATTCACATTTTGATTCGGCGAGAACAGAATATCGAGCGCTTGAGCAGGGTGTTGACGTAACAAAAGTAAAGTCATGGTAAGCCAGGACTGAATTGCTTCAATCCCTTTGGCAAAGATCGCAAAGCTGTCCAGCATTCGCTTCGAGATTGCGCATGCCCACTTGACACCCTCTGCGGAACGTTCTCCGTCAAATAGTATCAGCGCCGCCGACTGAGAAGATGAATAAAGTGCCACCAGTACACGTAAGGCGAGTACCACAAGCCCGTGCGCTCGTTTTCGAGGTGTCTGAATGCGTACAAACCGATCCATCACTCCTATCAATTCCTCAAGATATAATAGAGGCTGAAGCTTAGTAATATGGAACTCGTTGCTCATGAACAAAGTTTCACCTGCACGCAACGATGCTTCTTGGACTCGGATGGATTCCGGGTGGGTTGAGCGCATAGTAAATAGGTCATTCCACATCTCGAGTTGGCCTGCTTTGCACTGGAAACGAATCGATGCTTGAGACGACAGAGAAATAATTCGACCCAACGCCCATTGCACTTCTTCTTCACGTCGATGAAGCCTCAGTAGTTCACGCAATAACTGCACGCTCTTTTGGTCCGCTAAGGTTGAGTCCACTATCATCGACGCCTGAGGGTGATCGGCTATAGCGTTGTATATGAGCGTTAGGTTCGTATATACACTCTGTTCATTTTCGGGTCTGGATTCTAGTTCTCGAACCGCATCCTCGACTTCCTGCTTTGCTACCGCCAACGCTGCGGGACTAACGAGCTTTGCATACTGCATCATCTTGCCCGTCTAGAAACCCAGACACTATGATGGTTAACCAGTTGCTCGACCGAGAATAGTGTTGAAACGAACAGCACATTGCCAGCACTTGTTATACTTGTGGCTCCAAGGGAACATCAAGAAATGACATCCATAGCATCTTCAGCGGTATCAGCTTCCACTCTGAGTACTGAGCTGTACGATCGGGTCGAGCTCCTTCCCGGAAAGCTTGATTTTGCTCTGCTATCTTCAACTCTAGCTGTATGTTCTGCTGAGCGTATAACCCTGTCCAAACAAGCTACACACTGTGAAAGCATCCCAGCAAATTACGACGACCTCAATGACGAATTTATCTTAATGGATGGAGATTTAGTTTACGCCCGGTTCTTTGCTGACTTCGGGCCATTGCATTTAGCCCGAACAGTTCGCTTCTGTCGTGGCCTGGAAGCACGCTTGGACTTTACTGCGGTAACAGGAGCTTCGCGGGGAGATAACAGTCGTAAACGGCTGGTGATGTACTGCAGTGATCACCCTCACAAGCGCGCGAATGCGATGACACTGCTAGCAATCTTCTTGGTTATGGTCCGCGGGTTATCTCCAGAACTTGCTGTTAAACGAGTTCTGAAAGGCGGCCAACTGCTGCCACCGTTCGGCTTTCGAGACGCTTCTTGCGGTGTCTGCACATTTTTCATCACCTTGCTGGATTGCGCTCGCGCAGTGCACAAGGCCGTCACCACGTCACTTTGGAGCTACCAGGCCTTCTCTGTTGACGAATACGACCGACTAGATTGCCTGGAGAACGGAGACATTAATTGGATAGTACCTGGAAAACTGATCGCCTTTAGTGGTCCGCAGCGTGAACGCATTATCCTAGATACCCAGTCTGGTGCAACCACACTGCTCGCTCGAGACTATGCTGCTCGTTTCCGTACATTGGGAGTCACCTGCGTTATCCGCTTCAACGAGGCCACCACGTACGATCGCAAGGCGTTTGTTCATGCGGGGCTGCGGCACATCGATATGCCGTTCCCTGACGGCAGTAACCCCAATGATGAGATCCTCTTCAAATTCATTCGCGTACGTCACCAATCTGCCGACGCTTCTCCGATGATAGTTTTTCCAACTTGTGTGTCTTTGCAGATCTGCGAACGTGAGACTGGTGCTGTGGCCGTGCACTGCAAAGCTGGTCTTGGCCGCACAGGAACTGCCATAGCTGCGTTCCTCATGAAGAACTACCGCTTCTCAGCCACTGAGGCAATCGCTTGGTGTCGAATCTGTCGGCCAGGTAGCATCGTCGGCCCTCAACAACACTTTCTCGCAGTAAAAGAACCAGACCTTCACGCACTGCCATCCATCTTTGAAGTCCAACCTGTCAGCAAACCAGTACAAGCTGTACAGCGTCAACCTAAGAAATCTGTCATGCCTAACAAACTCGAACTCCTACCAAGCTACCAACAGCCAAATACCACACGTGCAAGTTCCAGATGAAAAAACAATTTATACTCATTGTTTTCTCTCTACGTGGACCCCGTTTCATAAAATCGTTGGTCCCTATCTGTCGGATTCGAGCCCGCGGTCAATCTCTCTCCATTCCCTCGCGGTCCAAGCACTCGCAAATCAGCGCTCCCCTCATACTCGGAGGAGCGGGCGTCATGCTTGGAGGTCTAGTCCACGTAGCAACACAAATTTAGCTGTTCGTGGCCTGCTACGTCGCTGCGTCGTCATGCTCCCAGTCCTCCCCACGGCTTGTGCCCCTCACCGCACGCCGCTTATACTTCACTTTTTTGGCCTTCACTTTGTTTTTTCTGATTGTTTTTTCTTGGTTTTCTCCACCGCATGCAAATCAGACGCGAGCTCCGCACAGCGCTCACTTTTTGGTTCTCGTTACCGGTGGGGTGGCCTACTGTCGGCTCCCCACCTCACGCCCGTATTTTGGGCCCGAGTATTGGTACATGCCTCGCAACAAAGTAGGTCACCCCACGTACCGCTCCATAGGTCGACGACGACGCGTGCACCACCTGGGAGCTCGCGTAGTCTGCTGCACCGGTCACAGTGCCATACACCACTCCCGTTGCCGCTGCCACCTTGTGCGTCGTATAGTTGGTCGCTCGGACCACCGTGTTACCAGTCTTCTGGACTACGTTGGACACAGCGCGAACGGCCTTGTCCTTGGTCTTGACAACCATTTGTTGGCCCTCGCAGAGCTTGGTAAATGCCACCGAGATAGTGGCGTCAACATTGTTGTCCATGGCGTCCAGAACCGGCACCACCAACGACTGGTCCACATCGTAGAGCGTCTTGCCCGACACCGTGGCCAGTACCGTGTTGACCGTAGCCTCACCCAGTCGGGCAAAAGGCTTCACGACACGGAAGCTGGTCGTGTAGTCATACACGCTCTTGGTCGTCTCGTAGTAGTATGACGCGCGCATGAACCAGGGGCGGTGCGTCTCCGCCACATGCGCCACCTCAGTTGACTCCTGCTCAGCTGGCGTCCAGTCAGCACTGAAGAAGAGGTGCATCGTGGAAGTCGCAGAAAGCGGGCCGAACGAAAACGCCATCTTCTCGTTCTGGAAGCCCTTCATGAACTCCCTCAGGGTCCGCTTGTGGGACACCAGCGGCTTCGCCTGACCTTCTTGGAGCACTTCAATCGTGACTTCCTCAGACTCCGCCGTCGCCTGCACGTCGCTGTGGTAATCAAAGTTGATTGCGCCGCAGTTACGAACACACCGGAACAGGTTAATAACAAGATACTCCACTCGCGTCATCTCAGGAGACGTACTAGTGCAGACTCTCGTCGATCTCGTGGCCGACGGGCGCGAACTGCGTGTGGCGCTCGAAGTCGCCCACGACCAGCTGAATGCCGAACTTGGCTTCCGGGCCCCCGCCCTCAGCCGGCGAGCCCTCCAACCGGTGGACTGTAGGACAAAGCACAACACTTAGCGGAGTTGCTCGAGCGGAGAAGAACGCGGGCCAGTCAGGGACGCACCTCGCACGGCCAGTGTCCCGGACACCGCCATCCTGATCCCCGTCAGGACTTCGCACTCGCTTGGCCGATTCGGAAATGAGCTGCCGCCGAAGCCCACGGGCGCGCAGAGCGAAGCCATTTCGCAGCGGAAAGTTCCGGCTGCCGCGCCCTCTCGCCCGCGATGGGCTGCAGCGTCTCTGTCCAGCCGCCCTCGGCTGCGACAGAGTCGGTGGACGCCGCCGTCAACGCTTGGACTTGCCAACGGCGGCGTCGACGGCTGCCTGGACGGCTGGTCCCACACGGTCAGCCATCTTCTCTCCAAGAACTTCTTCAAGAAGCCCGGTGTCTCAAGCGAGCTGCATAACGGCGGCCACTGAATTTTGGCAGCGCCTGCCTTAACCGACAGCGTGGCGGGCGGTCACGGCTGTGAACTCCAGCCGAGCAGACGCTGCGCGTGAAGATTGCTGCCCCGGCTGCGCGCAAGTGACAGGAATTTTGACATGCAACTCTGACGTAGAGCGAGTCATTTTGCCAGTTGTCGACGCCTCACGTACAGTTTGTTGTCCGACTAAACGACGACCCGAACCTTCCATAATGTATTTACCGATGTTCTTCTCCTTGACCTTACTGGGTAGAACAAAACCGTTTTCAACTAATACATTGGATAAATACGTGCTCATCCAGACGGCTGGAGTGAGACAACACGCTGTAGCTCAGAGAGGGGGCGAATAAGGTTGAAGCCGTTGAGCGTTGAGCGCCGAAAAGATCGCGCGACGTCGGAATCTCTGCGGCAGAGACTCCGAGCTGCCGTTCAGGCACTTCAGCCCCCCCATACTATGGGCCATAACGGCGGCAATATTTGACGCGGGGGTGTCTCGCGCTGCGCGTGGCGTCGTCTTGGCTTCAGTGTTCGCTCGCTCGCTGGCTCGCGCTGGGCAGTGCCCAGTGGGCACTGGATCGCCCTCGTCTGCGGACGCGTCGCAATTGCTCGGCCTGCGGCCTCGCTTTTTGCCGGGCCTCAGCTGCCGCGAGGATAGGGATCAGGAACGGTGAGCGCCAGCCAAGTGGGACGACCTGCGTCCTTGTCAAGGACCTTGAGGGCGAGGCGACTTGATGGCGAGGCGACTTGATGGCCTCAAGTTGAGGCCGGCTGACGGCTTCCCGACGTGGGCGGACCTCGGCGCTTGCTGCGGGCTGCTGCGGAGATGGAGGGCGGACTGCGAGGCGAGGAGCAGCGGGCTGCCTGCTTTCCTCGCAGCCATGCAGCGCTGCTGCACTGCTGGCTGGCAGCTCCTCCGCGCGGTGGCCGCATCCTCACCGAGAGAAGAGAGCGCGCGGCTCGCGCCATCTTGCGGGCCTGACGCCACCGACACGACAAGTGCTTCGGCGCTCGGCCCGGAGCCCACCCACCACCTGCGAGCCAGTCATCAGCGCAGCGCTTGATTTCGAACGCCGCCGCGGCAACGGTGCTGCCTGGCAGTGGCTGCACTGCAGCCGCTCCAGAGTAGAGCAGGCCCGCGTCAGGCAGTGCCCGGCGGGGACGAGTGGAGCCCGAGCCGGCAGCGCCGAGACCACCAGGCGATGCTCGTAAGTAGTGTATCGATGCTGCACGCTGGGGCAGGAAACTGCTCGCCCGCGACTCAGCTGCGGCGGCGAGCACGGAGCGGCAGACGCTGGCTCCGCGCGAAACGCCAAGTCGCACTTGCACCGAACTGGGCATCGCACAGCGTCTGCGTGCTGCAAGTTGCGGCCTGCAAACGGCGACCACGGCGGCGAGCTGCAGGCGGCAACGACCGCAGAAAGGGCGAACAAGGCGTCGTGTAGACGCACTGTGAAGGGGTGCGAGCTGATGACGCGCCGCCGAGCTGCACCTAGTCCGAGTGTGTGTGGGGGGGGGGGCAGCGCGCCATGATTTGGGCGCGGCGCCGCGCGGGACAGAACGGCATGGCTGGCTGCTCTTCACGGCGGGCTCGCGCCCCCGGCCTGCAGCTTGAAGTCGCTCTGGCCTCGAGGCCAAAAGTGGCGTCGCGCGGCGTGTGAACGGCATCCGCCCGCTCGTTCCGGTGACGCCCCGCCAGTTCTTGGTACGGTACGGTACTGTACGCGCCTCAGCTCGAACACTGCACGAGTCATGAACGCCATCCAGAGCGTTCGCGCCTTCGGCTCCGATGCCCTTGCGATGATTTGCAACGCGTGTGGTCGGTCTCTGGGCCGCCTCCGGTGACCGTGAGAATCCTCGACTCGAGATGCCATGCCGCGCGCGGTGCATCACGTTCGCGGTCGGCGTGGGACCAGAAGCCCATCGACATGGTCCAACGGGTGCTACCCCCCCATCGACGCTCTTCACTTTCCATTTGAACCGAGCAGCAGCATGCCGACGTCCGGGACACTCGCGATCAAGGTGCACCGCATCGACGCCTCGTTCGGCGACGAGGAGCTCGCGAGCAAGAAGCTGGCGGTGTGCTTCGCCGTGGGCAAAGCCGAGCACGTGACCAAGTTCCACAAGCACGACGCGCCCATCGACGAGCACGTGACGCTCGACGTGCAGGGCGCGCCCGCCGACGCGCAGCTCACCATTGAGCTGCTGCTGGAGAGGAGCAAGAAGCCGCTCGTGAGCACGCAGAAGCCGCTGGCCGCGTACCAGAACAGCGCGCAGAAGCGCTCGATGACGTTCACGTTCGGCGCCAAGGCCGCCCCCAGCCAGGCGCTGCTCTCGTACAGCGCCGACTGGCGCTCGAGCGACACGACGCTGGCCACGTTCGACACGCACCGCCCGTGGTTCATGCGCGTGGCCTACTACTACGACACGACCAAGAATGTGTACAACTACACCACGAGCTTCCGCGTCGTGGCACCCTTCGCGCGATTCGGGGAGAACACGGCCAACACGGTCGTGGAGAAGGTGAGCGGCAAGTCGCTGCACGAGATCGACGAGGCCTGGGTGGGCCCGGGCCTCAACGCCCTGGACGACAAGGTGGACGCCACCATCTCGTCCGTGGCCACCACGCTCTACTCGGGCCAGCAGTACGCGCTCAAGAAGAAGGACGAGGCCGTGGACGTGGCCTCCAACGTCGTGCGCAAGACGGGCGAGACCGTCTCGGGCGCCGTGGGCGCCACCGTGCACACGGCCGCTAACGTCAAGGACTACACGACGGAGAAGGTGGTCTCGGCCACCTCAACCGTCTACGGCACCGTGGCAAGCGTGGCCGACTACACCAAGACGCAGGTGGTGCACGCGTCGTCGTCCACGTACGGCACCGTGAAGGGTGTCACCTTCACGGCACTCAGCTACGTGCCCGTGATCGGCCCCAAGATCGCGGTCTAAGGAGACGCTCCATCTCATTTATGTTTATGAGGGGTCCTCACAAGCCCCGAGCGACGTGAAAGATGTCGAGAGCTCCGTGCAGGGCGCGGAAGTAGCGTAGGTATAAGCATTCATAAATGTGACTCCGTATTGCAGACCTGTTCATGTTGAAGCGGTTCTAGCTGCCGGACAAACTCGACTTGGATGCTGGCTGTACCACCAGAATGCCTCGCAGTCGCAGTACCGGTGATGTAGTGGTGTGGTACACATCAGATGATCTGAGATCTGGGTCCACTGTCCAGAACAAAAAGAAACATGAGCGTTTTCTTTGGGGACGGGAACTCACAATCGTCACCTGCAGTAGCTACGCGGAACAACCGTGCGTCGAGTGAAGCTGTCGCTGTGACAGACGCAGTCACACCGGCGTCAATGACTCCTCTGCTCTCCAGCATCGATCGCATCAACGCTGCTCTGGAAGCTGCAGTGGCACAGCCTCCACCGCCGACCGGTACATTGCGTGTGTGCCACGCAACGGAAGATGATTGGAACGCGTTTGCTGACAGCGAGGGTCAAATCGTTCGTCTCAATTTTCTTGAATGGTTTGCTGACACTGGCGAGATCCACATCATCGAGTTTGCCGATGCTCCGCACGAGAAGTATGTTGTTGAGTTTACACAAGGTACCTCCTTTGCTGAGCGGCATGTCCGTTTATACCTTCAAGGATACGGCACCGCCAAGAACTCGCAGGGGCGACGATGGTGTTCAGATCTCAGTTATGGGCCTCGCCGAACAACACCGGGCTCCGTGCTTCCACCAGGCGTTCCAATATTTGACGACTTTCGGACGATCAAAATTGAAGTTGGAGTCTCTCAGTCGTGGGGCATGGCGCAAGGACAACTCGACCACAAGGCGATATCGATATGGGCTGTGCTGCCAGGAGTTGAGTACGTGCTGTGTGTGAAGTTCGATCCCGACTTTGCGAATGCCGAATACAAGTTGTACGATGCTCGCGTCAATCCACTCGTGCAGCTGGCTCCACTCCCAATCGTCGCTTCAAGTACCGTGATCCAGTTTGACGGACGTCGAATCCTTGGTATTCCACCAGGAGTGGCGCTCCCGGTAGGGTTTCCTGCAACTCTATTGGTGGATTTGTTCTCTCCATTGGTATGGGCAAAGCGTTAATCAGATGCCCAGCAATCTCTTGCGCAGCAACTACCGAGTCAGAAATAATAATCTGTGAGTGCACCCTAATCCTCCCTTATTTCAATGAGGACCGTCAATAAGAACACATTGTGATCCTCAAATGGCGTCGCCTGCGTACCCGGCTTCTTCTCCTGTTTCCAGCAGGAGAAGAAGCCCTCAGGACGGACAACACCGGTCCACGGCAGCGATGACCAATTCTATGGATTCATGAAGCTGGGTACTACTACGTAGCAATACTACGTAGTAAGTACTACGTTACAAATGCAGTACTACGTAGTCTACGTAGTACTGCATTTGTTTCTTCCAATGAAGTGGAGATGCTCCAGTGGAGATGCGCTAGGTGTTGTTCAGATATGGAAGAGGAAGGGGACGCATGCTGCATCTGCAGACTGCAGTAGGAATCCTACTAGGATGGCAAGCACAACACCCACAAAGTGATACAACTTCAACAAGTCAACCGGATACTTGATTAATTTTCCCCAGGAACCTTCTTGTTCCACTCGCCAGTCCGGGCCTTCTTCTTCTTGAGGCCGTCCTCCAGCACATCCAGAGCCTTTTCCTCATCATCAATCAATTCTATAACGCAGAAACGATGGTGTTAGCTTGGTGAAAGGTTGAGCAGCAAGGTACACATACGCAAACGTACCGATCGTTGCAGCAGCACTCCGGAAGTCGTTAAATGCTGCGGACGCAGTGTCGACAGGCGACAATCTCTTGTTGTCACCCTTTGAGATCGAAAACAACTGCAGGAAAGGGTCCTTCTTGTACGACACCGCGAGCACCTCGTCGTCCGTGAATAGGAGTTCGCACGGGTCGTTGTCGAGCAGCGCCTTGGTGTCCTCGCTCGGGATCACTACCTCCCTAAGAGTGTGAGCTCCCTCAGCAGCCACAATCTCAAAGAATCGCACGTGCTGGTAGTTTACAAGCACTGCTACAATATTTGTCTTGGGGCAGATCGCCAACGTCACCTTCAGCAAGCTCTTGGCCGCTTGGCGGCCACTGTCGTCGCTAGCATTACCAGCCTCCTCGTCCAGAGGCTCCAGAGACACCTCCACACCAGGCAGCAGTGTCTCGGACGCCAGCAGCTTACCCGTCTTCATACCCCACAGCTTGAGCGTGTTGTCCATGGACGTAGAGACCACGAGCTCCGGCGTGACAGCACTGCACGCCACCTTGGTCAAACTGGCGGCATGCCCCAAGCAGTAGCTCTCGATGATAGCCGCGTCGGGGAACCTCGAGACGCGCAGCTTCTCATCACGGTCAGCCGTGAGCAGCAGTGACGAGTCGTGGTTCACGGCCACGTGGGTGACCATCGACGTGGTGTGGCCCAGCAGCGTCTTGAGGTCGCGGTCCACGTCCGGGAAGGGGACGGCCACCGCCTCGCCAGTCTTCTGGCCCACGATGACCGCATACTTGGTCTCTCCACTGGGCAGCGTCAGGTGGCCCACTGCCATGCACGTGGCGCTGCGCGGCACCGAGCGCGAGGCCTTGAGCAGCAGCGTCTCGGCCGCCAGGTCCAGCTCGTAGTGCACCAGGCGGCGCTCGTCCACGAGCAGCAGCAGCGCCAGCAGCTCGGAGCCCTGCGGCTTGAACAGCTCGACGGTCGTGATACGATTGGCGGGCGGCGCAGGCTGCGTAGCCTGCTTCTTCTTGGGCTTCTTGGCGTCGTCCTCGTCCTCCGCGGGCGCGTCCTCCGCCACGCCGTCCGCGCCTTGCAGCACCTCAAACCGCAGCAATTTCTGCGCCGCCGACGCGCACGAGGGCAGCACGAACACCGTCGAGTTGCGCACGGTGACCACCGCGCCGCGTGCCGCCGCCACGAACACTCCCGTCGCCACCATGTTGACACAATTCCGAAATGGCTGGCATCCAGGCGCCTCGACAAGGCTACATTCTTGAGAACACCAATTGAAACACCAAATAGGGTGCACCACATATTCTTTATCCCTCCAAATCGTCCACCAAATAGGGTGCACCACATGAGCTTTATCCATCAAATAGCGCGTCAGGCCGCACATTCAGACACATCGGGGACCCAAGCAGCAGCGATGATGCTCGCGAGGAGGTACGCGCGGCGAGCGGCGGCGAGGTATTAGCGCGCGCGTGTGGGATCTCACGCGCCTCTTGGTGGACGTACAGAGTGCAGCGCGCGGCGGCTGCGCGCGCGGTGCTCGCGGCGCGTGGCTTGAGCTCGTTCCGGACGCACTCGTGCGGGGAGCTGCGCCAGGAGACCGAGGGCCAGCGCGTGACGCTGAGCGGCTGGGTGGACGCCATCCGCCCCTTTGGCCCCATCTCGTTCCTGTCGCTGCGTGACCGCCACGGCGTCACGCAGCTGGTGCTGGAGAAGGACTTGCTGCAGGCTGCCGGTGGGTCCTTGATGCAGCGGAGGCTGTCGACCTGCGAGAGCTGATGGTGTGGGTCTGTGCACCTGCAGATGACGTAGTGAGCAAGATCCGCCCCGAGTCGGTGGTGCAAGCCTCGGGTGTGGTGCGCGCGCGGCCGGCCAACATGCGCAACGACAAGATGGCGACGGGCGCCGTGGAGGTGGTCGTGGACGAGATCGCCGAGCTCAACTCGTGCGTGAACCTGCCGATCCAAGTGGCGACGGGGTCGGAGGTGGCCAACGAGGACACGAGACTGCGCCACCGATACCTGGACCTGCGCCGGCCTGCGCTGCAGCAGAACTTGGCGGTGCGCTCGCAGATCTCGCTGGCAGCTCGCAACTTCTTGTGCTCGGAAGGGTTTCTGGAGATTGAGACCCCCACGCTGTTCAAGAGCACGCCGGAAGGCGCACGCGAGTTCCTTGTGCCGACGCGCAACGAGGGGCAGTTCTACGCGCTGACGCAGAGTCCGCAGCAGTACAAGCAGCTGCTGATGGTGGGAGGCCTGGACAGGTACTTCCAGCTTGCCAGGTGCTACCGTGACGAAGGCGGCCGTGCTGATCGGCAGCCGGAGTTTACGCAGATCGATCTGGAAATGTCCTTCGTTACCCGTAAAGATGTCATGGAGCTGATGGAGCGCTTGGTCAAGACGATCTGGAAGGCCGCTGACAAGGAACTCCCTGATCGCCCGTTTGTCCGCATGGCGTTTGACGAGGCGATGCACCGCTTTGGCGTGGATAAGCCGGATACGCGCTATGGTACTGAGTTGAAGGACGTGGACGACCTGCTTCTCGAATGCGAGTTTGTGCCATTCAAAACTGCGCTTGCTGACAAAGAAAACAAAATCCGCAGTAAGCGTGGCGTGGTTCGTGCTATCAATGCCAAGTCGCTTGCCAGCGGCGGGTTCTCGCGGATGGATATTGACGAGCTGGAGAAGGTAGCTAAGCGCGCGTCGAAGGCGGCTGGCGCGTTTGTTGTGAAGGTTGAAGCTGGTAACACTTGGAAGTCCTCATTAGCAAAAAAGTTGTCGACAGCTGAAATTGATCAACTCAACGAGCGTCTTGATGCAGAGGAGGGCGATGTTCTCATCTTCTCTGCTGGTTCTTATCACGACGTGAACACGTTGCTCGGGCGTCTGCGTACGCACACATCGCAATTGCTGTACGCGAAGGGATTTTTGCAGAAGGAGCTTGACCCGAACAACTTCCACCACTTGTGGGTGATTGACTTTCCCATGTTTGAGCGAAGCGAAGATGACGATGGCAACATCCTTGAAAGTGGCGACAAGGTGTCTCTTTCGGCGACGCACCACCCCTTCACTGCCCCTCGTGCCGATGATGCTGTCATTTTGGATGAGATTCTGGCAAGTGCTGAGGCTGCAGCTGCGAGAGGAGAGAACAAAAGTTTGCTGGAAGACCCGGAGATCGCCGAGAAGTTGCTTGAAATTACGGCGCAGCACTATGATATTGTGTGCAACGGCTGGGAGCTAGGTGGCGGTTCCATTCGTATTCACCAGGCCAAGTTGCAGGAAGCTGTGTTTGAAGACGTTCTGGAGCTACCTACACTTCAGCGCCAGAGCTTCGAGCACCTGCTGCAAGCCCTTAGCCACGGTGCCCCTCCCCACGGCGGTATCGCACTGGGCTTGGACCGCCTCGTTGCGATTCTTTGCGGAGCGCCGAGTCTCCGCGATGTGATCGCCTTCCCGAAGTCATCGACGGGCAACGAGCTGATGACAAACGCCCCGGGCCCTGTGCTACCCGAACAGCTCGAGGAGTACCACATTAAAGTGCGCCATGAGGACGAGTAGATGACATTTTGGAATCAGGTAGACCAGAACAACGTAATAGACCGAGGTATACTTGCTTTTAGCTGCATCACTGACATTGTGCTCCATCTCCACTGGGGGACTTCAGAAAATGTCGTAAAGACGTTTGGGTTGTGTTTTTGCGGGCGGTCATTGGGGGTTCAGCAAACGCTTGGAATCTGAAACCTGGAGTTATTTTTAGTGACTTCCAGGTTCCAGGTGGAAATCGCGTTCAGCTGAGCACGTTTTTGCCCTGGAACATGGAAAAATGGCACAAAAAGTTCCAAGCGAACCTCGTTTCAGTGACAAAGTTTCAGGCCAAAAGAGGTCCCTGGGACCTGGAACTCCTCAAACGCAATACAGCGGCATTCGAAAATCTTCTCCCCAGCATGGCGAAAGAGAACGAGGCACCAGCTAGCAGCAACCAAGAGGCACCTCCACCTGCGACGTTAGAGACTGTACCAGAGGACAGGAAGCGGAACTGGAACGAGGACACGACGATGTCTCTCGTCCGCGCGTGGCACGAAGTGGCGAAGGGTGGATACCAGCTTGGTGAAAAGACGACCATGTACAATGAACGTATTTTCGCGGGGTTCAAGAAGCTTGTGCCATCGTCTACACGTTCTAAAAAGGCTGTAGAGGACAAGATGCAAGCGCTACGCGAGATGTATCGCTTCATCAGCGATGTTAATGCAAATCGTATCCAGGGAAGCACCGGAAAAGCTGAATGGTTTGAGCTGTCGAGAAAGGAGAAGAAAGAGCTCCGGTACGGTGTCGTGCAACCGATCGTGTACTCTGGTAATGAAATAATGCTGTTTGATATTATGTGTGTCATGCTTAGAGATCTGCATCGCATTAAAAGCCCAAACGTTAGCGCGACAGTGTTCAGCGAGCTACACCGCTTCCTCAATGACAAAGCTGACACGGTACCGCTTTCGTCCTCTTACAGTGCCCAGCCGCGCTTCGCAGAGCAAAGTGTCGAGGTGGAGCCAGGATCTTCAGACGATGCGGGTAGTTTGTGTGCTGACGATGATAATGGCGGTGAAAGCTCCAGAGACCCTTTCAACGCCATCATGCTGAAATCCAAACGAAATAAATCCTTCATGCAGGCGTCGTAAAATACTTGAGAAGAGAAGAGCATCATAGACCAGTGGCTGCTTCTTTCTTTGGCGATGACATCACGGTCTTTTGGAACAACGAGCTCACTAACGACGACTTCCTCTACTTCTTCAAGTCGATGCAGAACCATCAGGACAGACGCGGACTCCTGCGCTGGCTCGGTGATCATGTCAATTAGCCATGCAAGCAGCACGGCACGACTCTGCCTGTCCATTGCGCTCGTAGCAAACGAAATGGAGGCTCCCGAAAGGTCGCATTCCTCTATGATTCTATCGCGCGAGTGAACGTCGCTGCGCAGGATGATCTCACTCTTTTTTAGCTGAACGTGTGTGTGTAACCTGGAACGTTGGAGCGCGGCTTCCACGTTTGAGGTTCCAAGTTATGCTGAAGAGGGCCATTGGCCCTCTTCAGCATAGGTCGCCTACCCCTGGAATTTGCGAGCATGTTTTACGAGCGCTGGTGCAAAACGGCCTTCAGAAATTAGCGCAAAACCATTGGCGCTCGAGCGGTCTTGAGTTGCTGTCGGTTTAGTTTCAATATTACCTTGATGAACGTGAAGGCTGTGGTTGTTGCGTACAGAACTCGCTGCCGTAGCCGTCGCCGCCGCAGGCAGTTCCTGCTATTGCTGCTCCGATCACGCATCAAAGAACGTCACTACTTAACGGTTGCTAGTCTTGAAGACCCGTTACACTCTGCGTGGCAGCAGATCTACATACCAGGTGTGCAGCGGGGCTGCCGTAGCGTGCGTCAGAGGAAGACGTAGACTCACCGAGTCTGAGTACGAGTCCGTACGATCCCTATCTACGGACTCCTAGAGTCTAAAGCCTTAACGCCAAGGCAACTAGA
>BSXT01001299.1:0-25088 GCA_030267785.1 Phytophthora fragariaefolia
ACGGGCCTAGAGTATGCCCGTCACTGGCTTACACGTAGCGGTAGAGGAAGCGTCCCGTTCTCAGTTAGACTGAGAACCAAGTATTAATTCCAGTGTAAATTCAACTCTGATTTATTATTAGACCAGAGCGCGGGCCCCTTAGGCCTAATGTGAACCACTCAAATACAGGTCAATAGCTGATTGGCTGAAAGTGGGGTCTGGCTCCCCCACGTTTCAGCCAATCAGAAAGATCCAATTCAACACACGCTAGCCGTGTGCTGTCTGTACCTACTTATGTAATCCATGTAAGTGTGTCTGGTGACACATGTAAAAATGGAGGGCCCATTACATCACCCTCCTCTTAAAACAGCTCTCACAAGACGTGAGTGCAAGCTAAGGCGCGGCATCAACGGGGAGATCACTATGCGAGTAGACCGGACCTCCTGCGCACCGCAGGAGCACAATCAAAGTCGTGTGGCGAGGAGCAGGGCGCGGCAGAACGCTGGGCAGACCGGGGAGGACTCGGGGACGACGACACCGAAGATGGCGACGACGACTGGGACGACGGCAGGCTCGCGGACGCCCACCGCGAGGGCGACAGCGATGCCTACCAGCGCGGGCATGCCCGCGCTACGGGCTCCATCATCGTTGCGCGTGATGGATCGAGAGCTGAAGCCGTGGGACTTGTATGACTCGTCGTGTGCCGAGTCGCCAGAGTCGCTGGCGACGATGCAAGACTACTTCCGTCGGTTCCGAGCGCTGCGGGGAAAGGATGTCGATGGTGTCGCGTATGATTCACTCCAGTGGTCGTGGTGTGCCATGATCGTCCGCTGTAATCGGATGCTTCGGGAAGGAGACAACTTCGTCGCATGGTTCGCGGATCGCGAGGAGGTGGTCGGTCAGCATTCGCTGCGGGAACCGCCTACGCGCGTGTGCAGAAACGAGTGGAACGAGGATCGGATCTGTTGCGTGCAAGTCCGCGAAGGTCGTGCATTTCTCCGAGGCGGTATGGACGCGCGAGGTCACCGAGCGCCGGCTCGGCGAGTTGGAGCAGTCGTGGATCGCCAAGTATCGGCTCGCGCTCAACAAAGTCTCTATAGCTTATATTCGCGGCGGAGGCCGCCGTGCTCGTTCACGACGGGGTCCATCCCCGTCGCCACATGGTCGATCGCGTTCTCGGTTGCCGCGCGTTCGGCGACGGTGGCGTTCTCGATCGCGGTTTTGGTCGCCGCGGGGACGGCGGCACGGGCGCTCTAGTTCGCGATCCCGTTCTCGTACTCGAGGACCCCATCCGGGACATCACGGAGGAACACTGAACGTGGCTCTCACGTATCTTCATCAGGCGGATATCCAAGCCAGCGCACTCGGTAACGCCGCGCGGGAGAGACCCCGTGCGTGGACGGAGAGCTTGTACGTGCGCGGGTACGAGATGTCGCACGAGGGGGATCCTCGTGCCCCACGAGACGATCCACGATCCACCACGTCTGGCCCGCCGAGTCAACAATCGGCGGGACGACGCGGGCGGCGTGTCGGGAGGGGCGTTCACTCTACACTCCGGCGTCGACGCCGGAGGATCCATCGCGGACGGGATAGTAGCGGGGTAGTACTTCTTGAGTCGCTCGACGTCTAACGTCGGGTGTAGTCGTAACGACGTAGGTATATCAGTCGTGTATGCCTCTCCGTTAACCTTCATGACTCTGAAGGGACCTATAAAACGAGGCGCGAGCTTGCTCGCGCCAAGATTGGTTACTGGCGAAGCGCGGATGCTGTCGGTGGACAAGAGGACTTGTTCTCCTATCGTAAACGTAGCCATGTTCTTGCGTTCGCGCTTGTCCGCGTTTTCTTTTTGCTTATCAGCTGCATCTTGAAGTGCATCGCGCACAAAACGGGCGATCGACTCGCGGCGCTGGCCGAACGCCGAAACAGCGGCGTTATTGACGTGGCGCACCGGGACTTCGGCGTGTAGTTCGCAGAAATTGGAGTACCGGTGTTGGTACTAATGTTGTAGGTTCAAATCCTACCATCATGGGGTCAATCAGAGTGCGTGCAGTCCAAGAAGCGAGAGGAGACACCGCGGAGCTCGGCACCGCGAGGGCTTGCTTCGACTTGGAGCGGGTGACCGCATGCTGTGCCTCGGGGTCGGGATCTCCATTCGTCACGACATCGTCAACGCCATCATCATCATCATCCCCACCCAGAGTGGAGGCACCAGGCATCGTGGGATGGCCCACAGCGAGGAGAGCAGGGACGCGCGGGTGCCGTGCGTTGTTCGCAAAGAACGGAGTTACCCCCGTCGACGCGTGTTCCGCGTTGTTGAGCGCAAACTCGGCAAGAGGTAAAAACTTGCTCCAACTCGTAAAGGAAGTCGCGTAACTTCGAAGGCCATCTTCGAGGACTCTGTTAACACGCTCGGTCTGGCCATCCGTATCCGGATGGGCCGCCATCGACATCGACAGCTTCGGCCCCAGAAGCTGGAAGAGGTCGGTCCAGAACGCGGACGTGAACCGCGGATCACGATCAGAGACGATCGACTCGGGTAAGCCATGATGGTGGAACACACAATCGACGAAGTGCGCCGCGGTCTCAGCCGCGGTGACCGTATCACTCACAGGGGTGAGATGCACCATCTTCGTGAATCGATCTTCGAAGACCAAGACGCCATTCCGTTGGTCGGCATCGGGGGGAAGCCCGAAAACAAAGTCCATGGAAACTGAGCGCCAAGCCTCAGTTGCGATAGGCAGTGGGTGCAGGGGTGCTTGTGAAGACTTGGACGGCTTCACCGGTTGGCAGGCCTCACAAGTGCGGACCCACTTGCGAATCCACTTATACATACGGGGCCAGTAAAAATCGCGGGACACTGCCGCGAAGGTCTTCTCGCGATTTATTATTAGACCAGAGCGCGGGCCCTTAGGACTAATAGGAACCACTCAAATACAGCTCAACAGCTGGTTGGCTGAAAGTGGGGTCTGGCTCCCCCACGTTTCAGCTAATCAGAAAGGGCCAACTTAACACACGCTAGCCGTGTGCTGTCTGTGCCTACTTATGTAATGCATGTAAGGGTGTCTGGTGACACATGCAAAATGGAGGGTCCATTACAATGGAGACGTGCAGAGGAACGGGTATATGCGCCAAATCCGAGAATAAATCATCTCCTAGCAATCAAACGCGGCGCCGAGAATTGAGATGGCGACAATTCGGCCACTCGGTCAGATCAAGCCGTTCTCAGGACGAAGAAACAAACTCAATCCAGTGGCTACGAACGTTCGTCTACGACATGACGGGGCCTCAAACTCCGCCAAACGAGTGGTGCATGCCTTTTGAGCTGAGCCTTCGTGACAGAGCTCTACACTGGTATCGACAACCGCCGAAGAAAACTAAACGACAATGGAGTACACTCAGTGAAGCGTTTATCAAGTACTATTGCTCCCAGTTTATTCAGTCATCGGAGAGTCGCTACTACTCGGCGAAGCGCGAGGTCAAGGAGCATGTCTGTGACTACCTAAACCGCTTGGATGGATGCGCCCAAAAAGCCGGCATCCAGTTCGACAACGGAGGCCGCAAAGCGCGGGACAATATCCGACGATTTCTGGAAACTTGCGGGGACATTGGTCTAGAGGGACGTTTGTGTCAGGCGTGTCCAAGACATTCACGAGTTAGAGGAGATGATCACTGACAGCTTGAGTATTGAAGAGCGGATCAGCGCTCGCGACAGCTCGCAGCATCACTCAAGAGCCCGAGATCACCCACGATGACGCGAAGAAAAGCGTCACGGTGACTCGTGAGACAGCTACTACAAGAAAGATCGACGTGAACGAGACCATAACCAGCGTCGCGATGACTCGCGAAATACCCCCACGAATTTCCCTAGCGGAAGCCTCGATTGCCGACATGCTGGCCGAATTACACGGTCGAGATGGCCGCATGATCCAGACCGTGCTTACCGAAGTAGCGATGCCGTCAGTGACCGGGACTCCGGCGACTCATGCAACTCATACGAAGACTGGGGCGACGAGTCGTCACTAAACGAGAATGGACGATATTTCGCTGCAGCCAATGAAAGTGAGTGAACACCGAGCCGCCGCTGAGGACAACTATGTTCGTGCTAATAACCGACAACACAGGGGCGATCGACTCAACTGCAACCGGAACTCTCGCTCGATGACCGACAACTATGTCCAGACAACCGTTCACGACAATATGGGTATTGAACTGCATGCGACAGCCCCTACCACTTCGTACATTTCTGCAGGAAGCGCTGCAAACTGTTCAAACAAGTGTACGATGCTGGCAAGTGCGAAGTCTTCCAAGAAATCGCCAACCTCATCCGCACCAAGATGGAGAAGAAGGACTTGAGTCCTGAACTCCAATCGGTGCTCTACAACGACAATTTTAACTAGGCAGCTCGCCAACTGAAACTGGGTTGTTCCCTATCGGGCTGCCACAGTTAACCACACCTGCGATTGAGGCGGGAGGTACTTTCGCTTTCGTCGGTAGGTGCGAATGGCCGAACGACGGAGACGATATTTGTGTGAATACGATAGAAACTAAACAAGGGATAGGCGCAGGCCTCGGTGGAAGTGAAAGGAGCCAATAAAACCAATAAGGAGTAAAAGAAGAGGGTCCCGAGAACTGGATCTCGAGTGCTCACCAAGAAAAGAAGCCGCGCCAAGAACTTGCCAAGGAAGCGCTGCTGCTACCGGGCGAGCGCTTGGCGTGGTGGTCGGAGCAGAAATTCGACCGACGAGTCAGAATGAGGACGCTGGTGAATGGAGCCGTAAACGACACGAGAACTCGAATTTTACTCGACACGGGAGTTAATATCAGCGTCAATATGCGCAAAAATTGCGTCTGCGAGAGATTCTAGGACACGGACGATGCATGGAAGTCCAAGGAATAACAAAAGGAAAGCCCACGACAACTCGCAGAGCCTCGGTCAATATTACTTTGGGCTGGGAACAAGTTTACGTTTTCGATTTGTGAATCATGGACCACAATGCGGGAGTTGGCGTAGTCCTCGGCACGGATTTTATGATCCCCGCCGGGGACCGACTGGATTTTTTTCCAGGTGAACGTCAAACTCCCTGACGAAGTCATGATTCCCTTGATCAAGACAATGAGCATGTTCGACGAGCCAGAAGTATAGCAAACAGAAGAAAGACCGGCAGAATCTATGGCAATTCCAAGCCGAGAATGGCGTGAGTTTAACAAACGACGACATAAACCACCAACGCCAACTCACGAGCGGTGGATACAACGGACGGAGAAGTTATTCCCTCGGTGACGAAGTTTCACAAGGGCAGAGCCACACGGGTCCACTTGACGAACTTGACAGATAGACTGGTGTTGTGCCCAACTCACTTGCCGGTTGTCACATGGGTACCGGTAGGAACCCTCCCGAAGCAAGTAGGATACGTGCGACTTGATTCCAAGAGGTACATGGAGTGGAAAGTCCTCGCGTATGAAGCAGTTCGCGACAAAAAAACTTTTCAGTCGCGAGCTAGAGCTATATGAGCATTGGCTAGTCGCCCAGCCTCCGGTAGTAGACCGACCCTCATACACAAGACTGAAGCGGATACTTCGTCGGGGTCTCGACAACTCGGACAGCGATTCCAGCCCATAGCTGTCAGATGAGGAGACCCACAAAGACTCAGTCACAGCGGACCCAGTGTCACAGCTTATTAATAGCCCGAACGCCGACATGTTTACAGCCAACAAAGCCGATACATCAACGCTAGTACCAGTATTTGACCGCTGATCTTTTGTTGACGACATCTACTTTGACGGTAAAACGTTTGACGAGTACCTGGTAGTACTGGACAAACTGCTGAGTCGTTTTGAAGAACGCCGAATTAGCTTCAGCTTCACCAAGAGCATTTTCGCGAATTCACGAGTGGGTTTTTCGGGAAGGTAAGAGAGCCAATTCAAAGAAGCTGGTTGGGATCACCAAGCTCCCATTTTGAAGAACAAAGAAGGGAATACAATCATTCCTCGGTGCAATTAATTACTACGGCCGCTTCATTCAAGATTTCGCTGCCTATGGGACCGCCCTCTACCAGCTCAAAGACGACGACTTCGGGCCCGGGTGTGATTTATCGGTAGCACAGCGAAGTTTCGCTGCACGGGCTGCAATTCGGCGACGCCCCTATCCTACGGCATTTTGACAAGTCTAAGGAAGTGCATCTGATACGAATGAATGAGCACTCAGCACAACAATTCTCCAAATACATGACGACAAGTTTTATCTAGTGCGATTCTGCGGCCCTTAGTTCCCGCATGTTGGAACGCTCAACGTAAGAGCGTTGTCCGTTTAGAAAAATGATCGATTTCCCCCCCGTCAATTTATTTCCGCCCAGAAAAATTGAGGGTCCAAAAATTCCCAAGTAGAAAAAGCGGCCCCGCCAATTTATTCCGCAATAACCTATCTTCTTTCATATCAGTCTTTTATTTAGGTTGTATATGTTGCACTTCAACTCAGCGCGCGCATATTGCGCATTTTGCAGAAGATAGCCACGGACGCCGAGGCTTCAAGACAAGCGCGTCGCCATGTCCACAGCACACAGCACCGAGTCAGCGGCAAGTGAAGGAGACGCTTCAGCTCCAGACGCGCTGCAAGGACGCGTGACCATCCGTGGAGAGGAGATGGACCCAAGTCTGTGGTCTCCAGGAAGCACAGCAGGATCACAACCGTCGTCAAGCCAGGAGACTCAGGCTCCGCCAGCAAAGAAAGCAAGACTCTTGAGCGCTCGACCGAAGTCAATGGCACAGAAAACGAAGATGACGAGCAAGAAGCCAGCAGCCCCCAAGAAGAAGACACCCACGAAGAAGAGAGCTGCTGCTAAGTCATCATCAAAGCAAGCCCAGCCCAACCTACCCCCAATGCGCTGGACAGTTGCCTTGACAGCTCTTGCGATCGAGATTCGCTTCAAAAACCCTCGCATTTTGAAGAAATTTGCGGACACAGCTGATGCGCGCAAAGTGGGAAGCCACGGTCCACACGTTACTGGAGAAGGCACTGATTGAGAAGGCGTGGAGTGATGGAGAAACCCGACGTGAGATGACTATAGAGCAGTTCAAAAACAAGATCAATGCTGTGCGCAGCGCATATCGTGCTAGACGTACGCGTCTACTCGCAACCGGAAACCAAGCTGATAACGCTGCTGCTGGATCAGAAGACGAGGAAGCAGAGCGCAGATATGCGGAGATGCCCAACAATCTCTTTATCGAGGATTCGGAAAACAGCGGCCACAACATTAACGACGACCTGACGTGTGACCCGATGGCTGTAAACCCCAAGTATCGCACCGCTCTTGGAAAGGAGCTCACAGCCTTATGGCCGCTTCTTTGTGATGTCTTCTCGGGAAACCCCGGGTGTACCGGAGAGCCAATTCTCGAGTCCGGCACGCCACGTGAACCCATCGAGTGTGTGAGTGATAGTGATGAATGCCCGGATACACGTAGTGCTGGCTCTGACGACGAGTGCTCCGATTCATCCAGTCAGCCCCGCTCCGATGCTAAATCCAACGCGAAGGCTCACTCAAAACAAAACCACCCAGTATCGAATCGACCTGTTGACGTGGTAGCGGACACGCTTCAAGTTGGGTTAGGTTCACTTGAACGCATTTTGGCAAGTCGCCAAGCTACGGGGCCGACCACTCAACTTGCCGGAGACATGAGCCAATTAGTCACTAAACTGACATTATCAATTGACACCGCCACTGCCAGCCAAGCTGCATTTATGGATATGCAGCGTGACATGCACCAGTCGCTACGTCAAAGCGCCGAAAATCTTCAGCTGATCTCCGCCTCTGCGTTGGAAGTTTTCGCAAAAATGAAAGAGCAGGTATGTGGGTTTAGCGTTTGAAGCAAAACCCATCACGTGTTTTGCAGCCATAAGACCAAAGACGCTCTTTTTAGCTGTACTCGTTGTCATGGCTGTAAAAGTGTTCCATATACGCGTTCCGCTTCGCCTCTCCTAAGTTAATCTCATCTTTAGTTCGATCCCAGTGGTGGTCAAAGGCATTCATTGCTTTTCTTGCTTTTTCGTGCGATTCCTTGTCGCTATTCCACTCGAAAACCTCTTTGCCACCAATGTCGATAAGCAAATTGTGCAGCACAGCAGAAGCACATATCATCCGAGCATTGGTTGTGTGCGCGTGTCTGCCTGTCACGCCACGCAGCCGTTTGAAGCGCCCCTTGTATTTACCGAACACGCACTCAACGAGTATGCGGGTCGATGAGAGATGAAAGTTGTAGCTGCTCAATATTAAAATCAAAAGTTAGTTATGTATCAAGGAAAATTCAAACAACTAATGCATTTACCAGCGCTGTTTCCTTTACAAGCGTTTTCCGCGTCGTTCATCGAATGGAACCATGCGGAACGGCCATATATTGAACCCAGCATCTGCTAACCAGTTGATTCCAGAAGGACACAGGTACCGCGAGCGGGGCCCGAGCACTTCCGATTGGTTCCACATGGATTGATCGGGGTTGCTACCGGAGAAAATCCCAAAGTAGCGAAATTTACCGCGGAAGTCAATAGCAGCCAAATAATTATAGGAAGAATTCCCACTTTTGTCGTAGAAGCCCTATAAGCAGCATACACTGTTAGTATGCGTCGATCAGAACCCAACACAAGCATTACTGACCATGTGATCCCGGGGGCGACGCGTGTGAATAATAGTGCCATCAAAAACACATGCAACATCAGAAAATCACTTCCACGATGGACGAACCCCTCCACTAAGTCGTCCCACTCATCTACAGCACTAGGAGCTGGAAAGTAAATGACATCGGGCATCATGTCATACAGCAAGTCTTCTAGCCTCTTGATGTACACACCAGCGACCGTCCGTGACATTCCAAGTTGTCCAGCAGCACCGCCAATCCCATCCCCGTCGATCCCACTACCGTTGCCGTAATACGTTAACCAAACAGCGAGGCCGATATCAAACGCGTACTGTGTGTTCTGCGCAGCGAAACCAGATTTATGTAGTACAATGGTTCCAGCAAACGCACCAGTGCGTCAAATGAATCAGGACTGCAACGCAACGTCTTCTTGTACGCTGTCCGGGACCGGTGGGCCTTCAGCATCGCAAAGAAGTCGGTACGAACCACAACTTTTTCCTGGATGGGCCCTCGTATTGACCGTCCATCAAGTTGCCCCAGAGCGACAGCTAGCAAGATGTACAGCAGCCTCAACAGCACGATTTCTTCCACTATCACATCAGCTTTCTGTCCTTCATCGATAGGCATGGCAACGGCGCTCTCATCGTCATCCTGTAGTTGCGCGACTGCCTCAAGGTGGGTGGCACCAATGGCGTCCTCCGATCTGGCCCTGACTGCATCCAGCGTCACAGGTCCACTCGTGGAAGCATTGGAGCTGTCCTCGATGCACATCGCGCGTAGGCACGGTCGTCAGCATTACAGGCAGTCTCTCCACCGTCTATAAGCCTTGCTCGGCTGATAGAGTCATGGCTGCAGTCTTCTATTGTGCACACCACACCACCACACCAAAACCAGTATTATATTAGAAGCCGCAGCGTCAATACAGCCCAGAAGATCACGCACCAAAGTCGACATCCATGGGTACTGCATCCGCGTGCACGTCTGAGGAGGCCGGCGCGCTGCCCTCCATGTTGGTGTCTTCCTCCATCTTTGCGCGCGATTTCTCCTTCCGCGAAATAATCCGGTGCCGCTCAAAAGAAAGAGGTGCCGCACCAGTGTCTTTTTGCCTTATTATAATGAGGCGTTCTCGACATCTCGATTTTTTTAGTACTACTTTAGAGAAAAAATAGGCGAAAAAAATCGATCAATTTTCTAAACGGACAACGCTCTAAGCGGTGTATATCCTAATTTCCTTGTCGTCGCATCTATGTTGTATTGGAACGCTCAACATAAACAGATTTATTACTTGACGTTTGTATTGGACAGTGGTCAGTCTACCGTTGAGTATAAAACAGCAGGATGCACAGGTCTAGGTTTGAGTTTCCCGCAAAGGGTCAGAGCCGTGCTACTATCACCTATCAAATCGGTGGCCGACGACCTCCGAAAAAAATCATTTACGAAACCGACCTCGACCCAAACAATGGTCACCCCCGTTGGTAAGCCCCCCCCCGCCACGTGTTGACGGCTGGAGAGAAGCAGCAGTGCAGCCAACAGGACACCAAAATGAGGCTGAGGCAAAGACAGTAGATAGGGAGGCAAAGGCAAACACGGGGGAGGAGGCGAAAGATGGCGCGGTAAAAGAGGAAGCAATGACGACAACGAACACCATTTCGGAAGCAAAGGGTCATGCGCCGGCAAGAGAGACGATGGTAGCTGATGCGAAGGAACCTGGCAAGAAGAGGGGGGAGGTGCGAGGTAGCAAGAAGGCACCGGCGCAGATACCGAACATGTGAAAGATGCCACGGGTACCAACAACATCTAGAACGTCTAGAGAAGATGATCCAAGATGGTTGATGCTGTGGCGGCTACTGGCGCCGACGAGGTTGCCGGTACTGTGGCTCGTATCGTCACGACAGTGGTGGCAGAAGCAGGCCCTGACACAGTATCGCGAGCGTATTTAGAGAAGCCGAAACGCAATGAGACCGCTGCAACCCGTCGCCGTGTGATTCTTGAAGCAGATAACAAAGACGGCAATGGCGTAAACAAGTTGGATGCATTCAACATAACGCTTCTGACGGTTTCAATTGTCCAGCATAATACTAACATAAGGCTTTGTGTGCTCGAGCAAGCAATATCAAGCAGTGCTGATTATGAGAGGAGTGGTACTGTGTCGGATATCCAAGCTAATATCCAAGCTTGAGTCGTCAATGGAGATCCTAACCTGATGACTGCTGGAGCCGCGGAGTGTACTGGTCTTAATTCAGATGAAGATCTCGATCTACGTGAGGAAGCAGAAGATGACGAAGATGACGACATTGGTAGCTGGGAAGAGGACTAGGAGATTGGTCAGCCGACCGGTGAAGACTCGGACGGTGAGCTGGAGAAGCTTCCTGAATCGCTGTTGTCGTCCGCAGCCAAGGACGCGTCATTCGTCACTTCAATGAGAGACAACGGATGGGAGTATGATAAGTTATGTTGGCAACGTCCTACATATAGGAAGCTCTGGTATATTTCTCCAACCTTGCTACTAACAGAACTATTTATGCTACTGTCAGACACCGCCAAGTTCAGCCCAGACCCCACGTACACCGATCTCAACGATGGCGCATACGGACCCAGCAGTAGTGTTTTGGCTGTCGTGGAGGATCAGCTGGCACCCCTATTTTTATGGTTCCGAAGTTGTGGAGGCGGTTTGCGGTTGAAACTAACACCTACTGTACCACAGACAGGCAATACGTCAGCGCGCAAGGACGATTCAATCACAACAGCGTCAACGTGTCGGCAAAATCGAGAACCCGAGTGACATTCGACGCCGCTGAGCTGGGGTGAAGGACGTTGAAGCATGGGAAGTGTTGCCTGTGATGGCTTTCCTAATAGCACGAATGCTGGCACCGGTTAGGAAAGGTATTGCGGTGCACCGGTTGACGTCACGGATTGGAGAACTGCCTACTAGTCGATTCTGTCTATTAATGGTAAAGAATTGATTTTTTCACGTCATGGGCGATCTACACTTCTCAAATAACAAGTCTCCGAAGGCGAGTCCCGATCGGGCCTGGAAAAATCCCCCGGTCGTCGAAGTCCTGTAACGCACGTTAGCCCGTGGCTACCGCGTGCCTCCAATCATTAGCTTCGGCGAGGCAACCTTGCTGTCACAATCCAGATATAATCCGACTCGCCAGTTCCACAAAGACAAGCCCCACAGGTGGGTAGAAAGGTGTTCGTCGCTGCATGCGCGAATACCGTGTATTGTATGAGGGGGTATGATAACTGTGGCGAGCTTAGCTCGCCACAGTTTTGAGGGGGGCTTAAGTCCTTATGTTGGATGTCAGCAAAGATAACACTTTCATTTCATCAAAATATCAAACATAATACTAACTTTATTATTTTGAATTGCTTTACCTACATATGTGAGGTCTATGTCGGTGCCAAGGCACATTTGCACACTCCTATACCGAAAGGCAACAATGCTAGTAAGGCAAACGTTCTGCGGAATAGGAACACATTGCGTCCTCCGTTTCCAGAGGCACCACGGAGGTTAGTTATTACATACATGTTCTACACATCGGTAAAGCTTGCCCTAGAACTACTTCGTCGTCGGATGTACTTGGCTGGGACGATCCAAACGGATTGATCGGGCTACGCAAAAGGCGTGATCACCGAGAAGAAAACGAGGAATGTTAACAAGCGTAAGATGGTGGCATCGCCTCAAGGGAGAACAAGATTAGTAGAAAACAAGCGGTTTCCGCAGCTAACGGTGGTTATGTGGATGAATCGACATCCTAGACACATGTTGTATACGGGGGTGGGGTAGCAGGAACCCCTGTACCGTGAGTAAGCATGCGTGTATTGTATGAAATGTTGGTTATACTTTGAGACTAATATCGTTTGTTTTATAGGTAGTGCGTCGAATTCATGGAACCATGGAGCCAGTGACTGCACCAGAGTTGGTTCGCGATTATCACCGCTGGGTGCGTGGCGTCGTCGTCCACGACCGGCTGAGTATGCAGCGATACAGTGTACAACTCACTTACAAGACACGCAAGTACTACAAAACGCTTTTTCTGGGCTGTTCGACATGGCGTTGGTGAACGCTTTCATCGTGTACCGTTACTTCCGGAAGGTGAACAACAAGCGCCCTACAAGGCACTTTGCATTTTTGGAAACGTTGATGGACCAACTACTCGGTATTAATTCCCCCGAGGCTTTCGCTTCAATAGAGGTTCGTGCAATATTGTATTTACAACATATCCCTCATCCCTTTCAATATTATCCAACATAACCACACTTTGTGTTGATATTTTTGTTTGCAGCTAGCTATTGCGAGTTCTACTTAAAACTGGCGAGAGCGATTGGTTGAATCGCCCCGGTCAATCGCCCAACCAATCGCCGGACCCAGTAAGGAGCATCAAGTAGCCCCCCCCCGCCACAGGACAACATCACAGCATTCATCACCAAACCGAGCGGCACAGCTCGACCAGGCCGGGTCCCCAGAACCAACGCAGACTGCGGCACAGCCGGCAACGCAAGCAGCACAAATAGCGTCGCATGTTGTACCTACACCATCGGAGACCTCCCTTTTCCAACTTGTTGTTAAGCCAATCCTTATATCTACGGTTGGTCAACGAGATACGTCTGGCAATACCCTTCCGGACTTTGTTGCTACTGGCTCAACATTTTAGGCCGTTGTCCACCAGCTTTGGGTGACCTTCGGGGGTCGTGTGAAAGGGAGGGCTATTAACGAAGATGGAAAATGGTCAATGGCGCAAGCAAGTGAAGCTGAATGGGCCAAAGTAATGTAGTTCAAGTTCAAGCGTCACCTTGTCGACGACTCCAGGCCGAACGTTTTTGGAACCAGTGGTTAGTATCTACACGCGGTCAAACTGTCAAGCTTCTGATTTACGAGAATGGAGTGATGATAACTAAGGCTCAAGATCTGGAAGCTTTTCTGAGTATTTGTGTTCGTCCAGTGGAGACGGATCGTGCTGGAGCAGCAGCTGAGCGTTGCGTTCATAAAGTTGTTGCTGAATTACAGGAACGCTGGAGCTACAGATACGATACACCGATCGCGACGTGGAGACTTTGGGCGAATGAGACTATGCTTACTCTTGATCGGACGAATTGGAGTAAATCGATGGAAATGCATCCTCCAGATCATCTTCGACCAATGTTTGGAGTGACGGAATCAGAAGCTGAGCAGCGACTAAGTAACCTGACAGGCACCGCAGCTATGGCGCTCGAATGCGTAAATGCATCAATCGAAGACTACCCGCGTAAACGCGCGAGTTAAGATTGCGTTCGTGACCGTCTAAATGACGACCAAATAGTTTCCATTCCTTACGGAAGTCTTCATAGTCTTCGATTGATGCATACACGCGTTATCGATGGGGTTTATTCGTGAACTTGCACCTCCAGCTGCTGAGGAGGTCATTTATTCGTTGCCCCAGATAGAAAACTTGAGTGCCACTAAGCACCAAGAGAAGGAGAATTAATCGATCTATACCTGCATGTTTCTTTCGTTAAATCCAAGACTTTGATCGTCATCCTTGGAAGCATCCCATAAATCAGGAACATTGCGTTTCTCCGTTGACAGTGGCCCTGTCGGATCAAAGTGGCCTTGTACTTTCCAGCCGCAGTGGGCAAATACTCGTGCCATATTAAATTTCTCGAAGTGGTGAAATGTTTGCACTGCAAAAGGAAATAGATCTCGTCCGCTTGACTCATCGTAATTACGCTGGAATGATTGCTTTACGTACCCAAAGATGAACTCGATTGGATTAAGGAACGGGCGGTAAGCGGGGAGAAATATGGGAACCACCCCCACGCTTCGCAAGAAGTGCACAATTTCGGGGTGTAGGTGGATGGACGCACCATCCAAAATCCACACCGAGTGTGCTCCAGGGTACTGGCGAACGCCACCTCGCTTCGAGTAAATAAAAGCTCTGCCGCATTTCACGAACTCAAGTCTGTCAAATGTGCCTTGCGTGTCGTAGTAGTCTATCAGCCCTTATACCCCAAGAAATGCCAGCATGGACACTCTCGGCTTACGTTGAAAGTCGCCTCGAATGGCAAGCCTTCTTCCTTTCAAAGCGTAGCCGTGTTTCCTTATCATTCCTCGGTTGCCAAAAGCCACTTCGTCAAGAAATACAATGTTATGATAACTCCAGTCGATTCTACTTAATTCCTCAACGAATCGAAAAATATCACGCTCGTTGATGTGCATTGCGCGCCGCTCGAGAACCTACCATGTTAGCCCACAGTCGTGAATAATTTTCCACACGGATGACTTCGATATCTGGATATTATGGGCCTTTTTTGAATGCAGCTTGGGCCTCATTAAAATAAGCAAGCGGTCTCTCAGAATAGTATGAGTACAACCATTGCTTGTGAGCTGATGTAAATTCTCTCGGCAGTGTTATTTATACGTTCAAAATTTCCAGTTGTCTTGTATACTCGAATCCAGTTACTGATCGTGCTCTCAGACTCCTGGTATATGCGCGAAAGATCCTTTCGCGTGTAACCGAGATTGTAAACTCCATACAGGCAATGGAATACCGTGTTTGGGTGGGCATGCTGCTTCGTCACGATAGCTTCCATGATCCTTTGGTGGCAGCCTGCGGGTGGCAGATTGAAGTCAGAGTTGAATTTGACACATAAAAACACTTGTGGGTCTATACCTTAGTAGTCCCTGTTAATGAGTTTTTCCGGCAGTTCGACAATCGGTCATGAATACGATCAACTCGTACTGCGTCGACAGTGGTGGCCATACACCTTGGTGGCGGATTCCGTACTGTGGGAGTTAGTAATACCGCCGATTAAACTAGCCAATCTGATCACTCTATCGATTGTTGGTCGATTTGTCCAATCGGCCGAGAAGGTCCAATTTAGACGAAATCCACAATACTACAGCGCGGGAACGGACAATTGCGTCTCTAGTTAGAGAACCAGCGCAGCGTTCAGCTGAAGATGCATCGGCATCTCCGTCGGATGATGAACATCGGCTTGAAGAGAACCTGGACATGGTTGACTGCGAACAGGGCGTAAAGAGGAGTCACCGGTCATGCAAGGTTTGTGCTGTTCTCAAGGTCAAACCGAGGAAGTACACGAAGTACTATTGCCCTGAATGCTCCACGGGCAATCGCCGGTGCGTAGTAGCTTGTCAAAGGGGTCGATTGGTTGCCTAAAATTGTTTATTGTTTCAGCAAATACCTGTGCAATATAGCTCGGGATGGAAAAGAGAAAACATGTTTCCAGATCTGGTACACCGAGTGTGGAAACGGAAACGACACCCGCGGAGGCTTCTACAGGAGCACAAGGTCCGCGATCTCCCGCGGCTGTACCACCCAAACAAAAAGCGAGCTCGTATCGGCCAGCGACGTCGTGGTTTAACGGGCGGGGATGAAGCAGAGACAGGAGCAGGTAGCGCTGGTGAGAGTGGAAATGATGAAAGCGCTAGCGAGGCAGTCAACGAGTCGTAGGTGGTTTTGCTCTGTTAGTTTCAATCAATGGAAACATGACGTCCGCATAATTTCCATTGGGTACAGCACTACAATTTTCATCTATGTGCAAGTGAAAAGGTCTAAAAATGAGACGCACCAGTAAAATGTGCAATCGTTAGGTTGACGAAGCCTTCATAAGAACGATTACTATCCATTTCAGCCAACTTAAATTGCCATAATGTTGGATGTGAGGCGACTCTACCCACTAGTCTATCCTCGTACACTCCCTCCACCTCCAATTTCATACCTAAACAACGCACAATACAAATTCCAATACATTTATTTATGGGATAGGTAAAACACTACCCTCATAATTAGACCCGGGAACTAAGGGGTTAAGGACTCGTAACTCAACTACCACCTGACCGAAAAAGAAGTGTTGGCCTTGCTACTAGTACTAAAAATGTACTGCACGCAACTCGCAGGCCGACAACTGAGGGTATACGCCCGATTATCAACTCTCGATTGGATCTACAAGTCGACATCTGACGCGAGGCAACTTGAATTTTTGAAGAGTTGCCATGTCGCAGCCGCCCGGTCCCCAGATCTGGATGTTTCGAGTGGAAAGAGAGTGGCCCAATATGGCACAAGAGCGGGGCGCTCGGGGGCAAAGCCGGTTGAAGATCTTTGATTCAGGTTCCGACACGGATAAGGCTCACCAGGCACGGAGGTGTCCCACCCTGAGAGAGGCGTATCTCGGGTTGGCGTTATAGCATCCTGTCCGGCCGCCGAATCCTTTAACGGCCGGCACCCATGGGAAGGGGACAAATGCCCCCGGTGAATGTATCCCGGGAGGCAGCCTGCCTTGACGTGTTCGAGATACCAGATCAAGACGCCCATGCTCCCAGCACCTTGAAAGATAACCCGCCATCAGTATACGGCGCGATATACCGTAGCCACAGCCGTACCGAGCATACAGCGAGAACCATCGGGCAATTTCTGATGGACAACGAATCCTAGTATTCGGGTCTATGCGGGAAATATTGATGGATCGAGCTAGAGAATTTGGAAGCCAAGTGACAGCCGAACTGCTGAGTTTGCTACAAGGGAAGCAATCCACCCCTGTGCCTTATCGACCAAAGTTGCTTGGACTAGTAAAGCGATTTCATCGTACCTGGAAAGCCATGGTTAGCCTGTATGTCAACGAAGAGCAAGATGACTGGGACGCTTTCTTACCTTGTGCGCTCTACGCGTATAACGGCTCGAAGCACGTTACACACGGGTTCAACGTAATGCAATCATACTAGGTAGAAAATTGAGGACGCCAACAGAGTTACTGAGACGCAATCGGTTAAAACATCCACACCAGACGCTAGCTGAATATCACGAGGTCTTGATACAGGACCATAAGACAGCGCAAGAACTGGCAACGATAGCCTTCCAAAAAGAACAAGCACGGCAAAGCTAAGGACTTCAACCAGCGAAACGTCAGACAGCACGCCGACTTGAGAACGGGGCAGCTAGTATGGATGCACCGACTCGCGAGAGGGCCAGGTATTACTAAATTTGGCCACCGCTGGAGAGGGCCGGGTCAGAACATTGAGACCGATGGATATGATAACTACCTGGTAAGAAGGCTGAAGTCAGATCAAGAAATTGTAACGAATTGTTCCTTTCTGCTGCCTTATTATTATCCAACTCACTTGCTTGATCAAATGGCCCGTGACATATCCCTGGACCTGATAGAAGAAACTGTTGCATCAGCTGATGTTGATCCCGAGGACGAGATTGATGGATC
Source organism: Phytophthora fragariaefolia (assembly GCA_030267785.1). Classification (NCBI taxonomy): domain Eukaryota; phylum Oomycota; class Peronosporomycetes; order Peronosporales; family Peronosporaceae; genus Phytophthora; species Phytophthora fragariaefolia. The sequence continues at coordinate 17,818 of BSXT01001299.1, forward strand.
ACAGAAGGACGGAGTGATGGACAACACCCGACATCGAAATTGATTCACCGCCATCTCAACGTGATACGACAACCGCAGTACCACCTGCAGCATTACCGGCAACAACGCTTGCACCCGACGAGCAGCAACCGACACCAGCCGTGAACATTAGCGGTGCCGCTAGTACAGCAGCAATTAAGCGACGCCGAGACAGGCCTAGGAAGAATACACCCGCAACAGCCGCTACTACGGACGCACGAATAGTAGATGACCAGCCGAGAGATGTACTACCCGCAAAGCGACATCGAGCGCGGACTAAAGCAGCAGCACCGGAAGACGCAGTTGCCGTTAGAACGCGAGCTCGAACGCGACAACGTTTGTGCACTACGACCGGTGGAAGTGGCGAGGGAAGTCGAAATGGGAGTCCAACCAACGCATCCGCAATAAATAGTGCCCCAGCTACCAAGAACGCCAACTCAGCAGCAACGAGACGTCCGAGTAGCATTGAAGATAGTGGACAAACTAAGTGCGATGCAGAAGTTACGTCAGATCCGGAAGCAGCTTCACGAACTATTGCAGCCAGCCCCGGAGAACCGGAAGCGGAGTCGGCCGAACAGCAGCCTAATGTTACAGCCGCCACCGAAGAAGAAAAGATATACGTGTTCGCCAGTCAGGGTCGCCGAGGGGTTGATTGCCTCGTACCTTCCCGCTCGCGACTTGATCAAATACGTTCCCTTGAAGCCGTGGTTGATGTCGCCGACGAAGGTACAGGACGCGTACTGGGCGTTACGTACTGCAGTTCGAAATTGAATGCCTGGGTAATCGACCTGACGAGCGACCTAGACGAATGTGGATTAATCAACACGACTATGAGCAATTATGGCGCGACGGCCGACTTCACGCTGACACAGACGATTACAGTGACAGATTGCGAGCTGAGTATAACACTGAAACCACAGAACCAGCAACCGCAGCAAATGATTCAACACCTGGAACCGGGGCGACGGCTCGAATCGGGGGACGATTGGATACGGAGCGGAAGAGAGTGTGCAAGGTGTCACGTTTTGTGCTGTTCCACCTTGCGCACCTGTGTGCGGAAAACAAGAACGGAGACGAGAAGACGAGTGCAGCGATAATCGAGAGGACAGAAGCGGCAGACAGAAGCACGAGAGCGGCGTGGACGGATGTGAGGACGACAGCGGAGCGGACGGACACGAGGATGACAGCGGTGTGGACGAACTCAAGGACGACGATGGTCAAGACGACAGCGAGACAGAGACGGACGACGAAGACGATCAAGGACTCAGCACGGATGACGAAGCCGACATACTGGTAGTTGCCGGATCGGGGACGGGACCAGTAAGCTGCTGATGACGTGAGACATCTGCGGCCGGAGAAGATCGCCTAACCCTGAGAAGGCGTGGTCAGAGGGTCGCGTTTGGAAGTGCGGCTGGGATCAGCTGAGAACGGTCGCCGTTCACCAAGTGCATTTATAGGAGCGGTAGCGGTAGCAGCAGTCTAAGATTTGCTGGGTGGAGCACACACCACCCTGCAGATCAGTGGTTTCACCGGTTTGGAGGTGGCTACGTAATACACTGGCTGTACGACTTGTTGAGCTAGCCGCGGAGATAGACTCCCGTCGGATCTAAAGGGGAGCCAGGTACCAGCAGCCCTGTGAGGAGGCGAAGGTATTAACAAACCTCTAGTAGCGCGTGTCTAAAGACCAAAAGAGGTATCTGAAGTCCCGGTGGTATCATAGCCCATCTCGCCCGGCAACTACCCCCCCCCCGCGGATTACAACCTTTCGCCCTTGGCACACGGAGGGTCCACTTGTTGTCGTGTGTATTCGATAGTAGTGCGTGTTGTAGAGGCAACTGGCAGACTGGCCCACCGGATCACCGCACTGCGGCCGCTGGACAGGACTGGCGTGATAGAGAGCAAGAAAGAGAATTGATCCCATAGCTTACTGAGCAATTCATCTTCAGTCCAACAGCCGGCATTAGCACGATCCAAGCCGTGCTGAGCTCGCTGCCCGAGGAGTGCGCTGCAAGGGGAACAATCAAGATAGGCAAGTCGCAGATGGATTGCAGAACCACCCATAGTTCGCATGAGGTCGTGTTCAAGGTAGCGGAAGGCTACGCAGTGTTACGAGAACGACTTAAGCGTCTTCTTACCGGCGAATCTGCTGTCACTTGGGACGCCGACACCGGCATCTACATGAAGGCGACAGTTAATGCTCGTCAGCGTTTGGACGCACCCAGAACGTTTGCTACAATCGCCACGTCGATGTCGTAGACATGAACTAAGGTTACAGCACGCCACCGACGATCACTCGACTTGTCATTGTAGAAACAGTTGTGATAAGCAAATAGTCAGAACGAATGGCTCTTGGCGGATGTGCCATTCGTTTTCCCATTTCGTAACTCGCTCTCGAAATCGATAATCCTGCCAAATTCGTTACCCACTCCGCAATAACTCGCCCTATTGGTCTTGCAACTCTTCATGAAATGGCTAAGCTGTGCCAAAATACCTAAAACGTACAATGCTTTGAAACAACATAATACTTCCTAAATACTGAGTTGATTCGCGATGACTCCACGCCTACCAAAACCGCTTGTTCCCATTGAAACAGGGGCATGACAATGCTCCCTAATAAAATGTCGAGCTTTTTATTACTATAGTGTACAGGACACCACGGTGCATTTTACAAAAGGGCTAGAACACTTCGCAAACACTTGCCAACTTGTGTGCGAGGTCATTGAGGCCCTTACACTTTAGTGTGGCACTTATAACGAAAGATGGGTACTATCGACTCTATTTCCCAGGTATCTTATCCATTTTCGTATACTGAACTGAACCATGCTTTTTAAAGTTTTATATGGATCAGTTAAGGGTTCTTTTGTCGTTCCCTTACCGCTGCAACACCATTCACAGATGCCTATCTCTCCTATACGACTACTACAGAGAAGTTTTGTGATATGGGGGATCTCATCAGTCGTGGAGAAGTACGTGACGCAGCGCAGGAGTGTCAAGTGTTAGAGTGGAGTCGAGGAGTTGCGAGCAGTGATCATGCCTCACGAATTTATCGGCGTGGTCTGGTCGTACAAGTGATTCAGCAATTATGACCAAGTGGGAGTGGCTCCAAGGCGAAATTGGGAGTGGCTCCAAGGCGAGGAGCCAGTAATGAAGCCACCACTGCTACGGCACTCAACACGGCGTTTCTCTCTACCCAGGTTATCGTGCAGATCCAAATGACAAACTTTTAGAATTTTTGATGATTAATAATACCGAATGCTGGCAAAATTAAAAATAAACTTCTGGGTGACCAAAAAACTAAAATAAATGTTGATATCACCTCCCCCAGATGGGAGACAATAAATTATCCAATAGTAACAAATTCTCGAAATATTCAATCAATCTTTACTTTGGAGCTAATCCGATGAAAACCCCATAAAAGCATCATGAGATTCAACGGTGGGAACGAATTTCGCCTGGGCCGCAAGCATAAGACCAAGCTACTCCGAGCTGAAGAAGCCGCTGTCACTCTTTCGTGTGATGCAGCTCTGTACATAACCAGTCTGGACAAAGTCGTACCGCAAGTCTCCTGAAGCTAACCGCCGTCGGGCCTTGACTCCTTTAACTACCAGTTTGAGCTGTTGGTGGAACGAGTACGCCAGAGCTGCTTGCTTGTCGCATTATTTCATACTGATACTGCAGTATTGGCATGCACGACTTGTAGCTCGCAGACTCCGTAGGTATGCCCTGAGCACATCTTATACCCGAAAAAAAAAAAAAAAAAACGAGGCGAAGCTCTTGAGATTTTTTTTAAACGTGCGTTATTTTATACAGGTGGAATCATTTTCAAATGCCAGCGCATGTGTTGGCTGTCTACTTGTCTACTGTGACCTAAAGATGTAGGGACGAAGATCTCGGAGGTCAGCAAGGTGCACATCTGGACACAATATACGTCAGCAACTGAAATGCTGTGTCGTCAAACTTCTCAAAAGCGATAATTGTGAGAGGAACTACAAGGAGAAGAACTAGGGGTACCAAGTAACAGTGCCATTGGTTCCATAGATTTTTTTTTGCCATAAAGAACGGGAAAAAAACTGACGTCAAACGCGTCAAGTTCGGCGAAAAAATATGTTGATGTTGCTCATTAGTGGTAGTCAAGCTTTTTATTTTCTTGCAGCAAGTCACTTTTTTTTCATTCCTCTGATTGGTCAGTACGGTTGTTGCCCAGCTGCATCAAAACGCGTGCCTTTCAGCGTGCAGCAACAGGTAGAAACATTTTGAGCGCGGGAAAACAAGCTGAAGCATACAAGCTACGCCTCGATAGGGGACAAGCCACGGCCACGCGCATCCAAACCAAGCAGCAGTGGCGGAACCCACACCCGCGCTTCACGCAGGTCCGTCAGGTCGCGTGGGGCAACGTCAACCCCTGCTGAAGCACGAAGCTCTATCGTCAGCAACAATGAACATATGCAGCCTGCGATCTCGGAGCTCCACCTCCCGTTCAGACAAACGCAGCATCTTGGCAACCTGCATATGACGCTGCTATAAGTTGATGGTATGGAAATTAACTTCGAAAAGGGAACACTTCGGCCGGGGCAACCTCCCCAAAAATGCAAGTTGCTGCAACTTCAAGTTGGGGTAGTCAATTTACTCATCTTTGATTGGCCGCTTCGAACTTTGCTCGAGAGCTGAAAAAAAATCTACTTGTTGCTGCACCATTGACGATCACTATTGTGCAAGACCATTCTCGAAGGCAGCTATTAATACCGCAGCATAACTGCACCTTTGGGTGTGTATTGCGAAATCTGTTCGGCTGGATTCTGCTCAGTCTAAAGAAATGGACGAGCCGCCTCCAGGCTTGCATTGAAATTCGCATCAATGAACGGGACCTTCGCCTTTTCTTCAAAGTCCGTTTCACTCAGTGCGACTCGTGCCGGCTCACTCAGCTGCTCCCACATGATCAAGTCCTGAGGCTCACCAACGCTCATCGTCGGAGTCATACGTAGCGTGTGCCAAGAAGGCTCTTGATAGTAATATTCGTACGAGACCATGGGACTTGAGCTGTTGATATAAGCTGTGAATTCGGGGTTACAATGGTAACGGTGACATTGCGGTGGGGCGTTATTGAGCAGATCGTACCCCTCCATTAAATTCCAGGTCGACACAGCAAGTATCGTCGGATTCTCAAGAGAAGGGTTGTCGAGCCACACGATTGCGTTAACCCAGTTGTGTCTGTGGCCACCCCATCCGAAGATAAATTCATATCGATCCTTGGGGAAATACCACGCGTACATGATGGCCCAGAGGTTCTTGTACCAAACGGCTCGGCCGTACACTTGCGAGCCCAGGCCTGATCCTTTGCAGTTTCCGTCCGGTCTACCTGACCCTTTAAGCCCCGTGCTGGTCTCGCCTGCAGCATTCACAGCAGGGTACGGATGACATCCATTGATGATTTGGAGACTTGGCTTGTGTTTGACGGCGGCTTTCTCGGAAATGGTGACTGGCTCAGGTTGTGGAAACGGCTGGACCTTGTCATGACCGATACTTACAGCTTCCGCTGAGGTGAAAATTGTGGCGGCTAGGACGGTGAACACGAGTGAGCGAAGGTTCATGATGGGATTCGAGGTGCTTGCTGTTCGAGGGTATGTAAATGAAATGTGAAAATGAGGTTACAGCCTTTGACTACAACTTCGTGTACTACACGAAGGTACAGGTCAAAGCCGTAGTGTATCCGTTACAGTCAGTGGTTCCCATCTTTCGTTGTGTCCTGGGAGGGAAGGCATCGCCAATTCGTAAGTGCATCAATGGACGTAAGCTCAAATGGGCACGTGTTTGCCAAGTCTCTATTAGTAGCATATGTGAAATCTTCTGCCGTTTACGGGACGCGTGGGGTAGTTTAGATTTGCATGCGTTTCTCTCGAGATCGATATCCCAATCAGTAATCCATCCCGAACACTAATAAAATGTGTGCTCCCGATGACATAAACAAGTGGAAAATCAATGGCGCTCGAGCCTATTAATTGGGAGCTCGAGGTACCCAAAACTCGAAAATGGGAAACTAAAAATGGCTCGCTCTATAGTACAGTAGTATATGTATTCAACTAGAATGTCTATCGTAAGGTACACGCGAGTGGCACTCTCGACAAGCATTTGACAATCTTCTAGAGACAATATTTTTGTTGGTATAAAAACTTCTCCTCTGATCGTTGGCGTGGTAACGGAACCTTTCTACAGCTGGTCTTCCACCACCGCAATATTGCGCGCAGCGTTTGACATTGCTGTAGATGTCAACTTCATTGTTGTAACTGGACTTTTGAAGCCAGACGCTTCCAATTTGACTGTGCTCTTTATTAATTTTGCCTAGATCCCTTGTGTTAACAAGACACTGCCGTGCCAGATTCTAAAACAACGCATACGTTAACATACTGTGCGCTTCTGGCCAGGCTTATCGTCGTCAATTTGAAGGCGAATACATAAGAAAAAGGAAAATCCTGACTATCGTCGCGAATTAGTCATTTTAGTCGAGTGTAGGGTGGCAACACTGTAAAAATGGACGTCAGCACTGAAAGCAATGGGCTCCAGCACCGAGGGTTAGGCGATGCGTAGGCACTGAAGCAGAGGGCTTCAACACTGCAGGTGAGGGCTTCAGCACTGAAAAAAACAACTTCGGCAATCATGCAGCTCATGACAGAGAAAGCGAAATCTTAAAATGTATTCAATGAAGTAATATGTAAGAACTAGATTGAAACTCGGGAAAGGTGCCCTATAACTAGTGTCGACGTCGTTTGGTCTGGTCGCACGACTCGCGGGCCGTCGCTGGAAAGCTATTGAGATAAGTGGAGACCGATGGGTAGCTCACACAATAGGCTTCTGGGAAGTGTAGTCCAGGACTTCTGTCCGCAGCCTCAGCAACCGTTCTGCGTTGAACCATGGCTCGACGATCGGCACTGACATCGACTGCAATGTCCAAAAGCGGCACGGCAGGACAATACACCTGCAAAGGTACTGCTGGGTTGTTGAATGGAGGCGGCGCATCGTGTTGCTGAATATGCTGCAGAGAGCTCGGAGGGTATAGCGGATCACTGCTTGATGTATCTGCAGACAGAGTCGTTGTACTGTGCTGTTGTGTGGGTGCGCCCTGACTTGCTCCGACTGCGCCCTGACTGGCGGACCTACAGTCACAAACTTCATCCGGGAGCTGAGCACCATCGACACAGCCTCTGCTCACAGCATGCTTCCGCTTAGCACGTTTGTCGCGTGACTGAAACCTGCGAACT
>BSXT01001300.1:0-19475 GCA_030267785.1 Phytophthora fragariaefolia
GTCTATGGTGATAAACGCAACACGATGTTTATCCTCGGTTCTGTTGGTGAGCATCTATTTGCTATCGCGCCAACCAACATCACCAAAGGTGCTCTTGACAACCCCGAGCTAGTCGCTAAGCATGGACGAACTGATTTCCGAATCAAGGGAGGCAGGGTTGTTTTCAATGACAAGAAAATTTCTTTCCTCGACAGCTATGCTGTCATTAGCTATCTATACCAGCACCGTGAGAGTCATCTAACGCCTATCACGCAACAAAATATGCCCAAACTACTTAACAACAAGTATCAAGAAGTACGCTCATTGACTAAGGAAGACTTCAGCGATAGCAACTTCCGATCAATGGGCAGAGTCCCAGGTAAAGAGGTTAAGCTCGGTCAGGCAGTATTTAGAGCCTTCAACAGCAAGACGCGCGAATACTATGATGTTAGAAAATACAATGTGATATATTTTGATTTTGAGACTCTAGTCATCGATAATGTTCATGTCCCATATTGCGTGTCATATTGTATCTCAGAATTCAACGAAAAGGCACCATCCTCTCAGATCTTTAGCGAGACGAGAAACATCTATGGCTTTGGATGCGAGAAGAAATTCCTCGAAGCGCTTCCTTCTAATAGCAAGAATCTTCTCTGGGCTTACAACGCTGGCTTTGATGCTCATTTCCTGTTGAAACACTTGAGCTACAGCTCTAAGGATACTAACATGATCGATTGTGGCTCTAAGATCAAGCAAGCTCATGGCTTCTACAAAAAACGCGAGATCGTCATTAAGGATGCGATGTCTTTCCTCGCTGGAGGGTTCGCTAGACTCCCTAAGATGTTTAAGGATGCCTCGTCGTCTTTATCGCTTGAGAAAGAGTGCTTCCCTCATGCACTGATCAACGAGAGCAACTTTAGATCTCTTTGGCCTCTCGAATATCTTGACTCATACGAGAGCAAGGACGCTCTCATCGATAACGCGTCTAAAATAGGAGCTATCGTTGATGAAAACCTTAATTGTGAAATGTATGCTACACATTACTGCATCGCGATGTTGATGTCCTTAGAGTATGCATCGAAGCATTCCGTGGTCTAGTTATGGATGCGTTCGATCTCGATATCTATCGTTTCCTAAGCGTCTCATCATTTTCACTCGCATATCAGCACAACGAGGGATGCTTCGATGACTGCTATGAAATGAATTCGGTTCTTCTGGGTTTTCTACGCCAAGGAACAGTTGGAGGGCGAGTGATGGCCAGAGACAATGGCAAGTATCACCTGAAGCATAAACTGGCTGACTTCGATGCGGTATCGCTCTATCCATCAGCTATGAGCGAGCTGCCGGGCTATGTCAGAGGCAAGGGAAAGTTATTCAAGGATTCAATTCCTTCTGATGCTGATTACTTTGTGGCTCGTGTTCGCTTTGATTCGATTAATATCAAACGACACTTTCCACTTCTGAGCTACTATGAGAACGGCTCACGCAATTTCACTAATGATATCATAGGAAGAAGCATGATCGTAGTCAAGCAGGCTCTAGAAGACATCGTACGCTTCCAAGGAGCTTCATACACTGTGATAGAAGGTATATACTGGAACGAGGGGTTCAACAACCGAATCACTAAGACTACCAGTAAAATCTTTAACGCACGCCTCAAGTACAAGGCAGAGGGTAATCCTCTTCAGGAGGTGCTTAAGCTCATGATGAACAGCAGCTATGGGAAGCTTTTGATGAAGCCAATCGTGAAGAAGAAGGTGTTTGTGAGCGGTGGTGAGAAGAAGATCAATGAATACACTCACAAGAACATTCACCGGATGATCTCGAAAACACCGATCAGCGATAATTTAGCTTTATTCGAAGAACACAAGGCTCTAAGTCAGCACTTCAGTCCGGTCCATCTCGGCATCCAGATTCTCAATTCATCGAAGCACATCATGAATCGCGTTATGTGTCTCGCCGAAGACATTCATGCTCACATTTGGTATCAGGACAGTGACTCCATGCACATCGACTACGATAGTGTTCAGCGTCTAGCAGACGCATACAGAGATCTGTACAGCAAAGAACTGATTGGCAAGCAAATGGGTCAATTTCATGCGGATTTCGATCTTGCTGGATCGAAGGGTAATATCTTCGCCAGGGAGTCAATCATCCTTGGCAAAAAGAGCTACCTTGATGTTCTCGCATGCGATGGCAACGATACAACAGGTCTCCATATCCACATCAAGGGCATCCCTGGCAAGCTACTTGAGGGAGACGCATATGCTACCTACATGAAGCTATTCAATGGCCAATCCGTATCCTTTGATCTAACCGAGCTGTGCTCGATCAACATCAACTCTAAGACTCAATCTGTCTCTAAGAGAAGCTGTTACGTTCGAAGTGTCTCATTCTAAATATATGATGGACTCATTATTCGAAAGGTTATACTACAATCCAAAAACAAGCTTTATTGGAGCTGACAAACTCTATCGAAAGGCTAAAGCATTTGATAAAAATATTACTAAGCAGAATGTATCTGAATGGTACAAGAGACAGCAGAGTATCCAGCAGTTCTCATCTCGAAGCAAGAGATTTCCTCAATTCAAATTTGCATACAATAATCCCAACGAATGGCAAATGAATCTGGCTTTCTGGGAGAAGCAACGAATTCTAATATCTGTAAATATCAACAGCAGAATTGGTTTCGCCAAAATATTGAATAACAAGCGAGCAGAAACTGTTCTGAAAGCGATTGAAGATTTTGTTGATAAAAACAATGTTTCAGCTATATTCTCAGACAACGGCAGTGAATTTTTTAACAAATCAGTTGAGAGGTTCTTTGATGAGCGCTCTATTAGCCATGGTAATGCAATTGCTGGTGACCACACTGTCCTTGGAAAGATCGATCGTTTCATAAGAACGATCAAATCCAAGCTAACCAAAATGAAACAGATTATTCGATTCAAGAAACAAACACAATCGATCCTAAACGAGGCAATCGCTAATTACAATAACACGCATCACTCAGCGATCAATGCAACACCTTCAGAAATGAGAGGAAAGGTCATGTTAGATGATGTTGAGTACAACAAGCGCCTTGTTAAAAAGATTATTACCGATATCCCACCAGGATCGATAGTGAGATGTCGCTTAAATGCAAAAACTCCATTCGATAAGGAGGGAGCCAGATGGAGTAGAACAGCGTATGAAGTAGTTGGATTCGATGGATTGAAGATTCGTATCAAGTAAAAAATCATATTCTTTTCCGATCTCCAAATGAACTAAAAATAGTCAAAGCGATCTCGTCTGACGCTGAGATAAATGATCGTGTCAACCAATTCTGGGAGGTTGAGAAGATAATGAACCATGAAAATATGAGAAATGGAAAATGCAAATATTTAATCAAGTGGAAGGGATACGACGAACCATCATGGGAGCCACAGGATAACCTTCGATTGATTACCAAGAATAAGCGCAGCGAATTGGAGAAGAAGTATTGGGCGAATAATTTAATTTGATTTTTCAATCTGATTTTGCTTATATAGTTATACGCGACATGGATATCGAATATGTAGACGACTACGATCCAACATCGAAAACGATCTTCGACAACAGCTGTTACATGTCCGATGCGGAAAAGCCTTCTACTACCTACCAGCTGGTTGCCAAGAGATATAGATACGATCTGATAAACATTGAGCGTAAGCAGCGAACGAGGATTGTGAGCAGGCTATCGCCAGCTGATTTAGCGCGCCTTAGCCTCTTGCATTGAGTTCAATTTTTTATGAATAAAAAAATATCGATACCTATATAAATATACCGCGATGAGTTGCAAGGCAATCACCCAGAGCAATACGCCATGCTCCCGCAGCACTCTTAAGTCCGGGTTCTGTGCTCAGCATGATAGAGATGCAAAAGTTCGCATGTACCGAAAGGAGCTTTCGAAGATGCATCAACGAGTCCGTCGATATTTGGAGATCAGCAACGATCTCCATTCGAAGATTACTGACATCCGAAAAAAATTGGATTTTTATAAATCTGAGCTCATTCGGATAGGCGGTTCTAACCGAGCGTTTAGAGCTATTATAAAAGCCCATTGTTTAGAGATGAAATTGCAAAATTATTCGATATGACTCCAGAGGAAGCCCAGTACGAATACAATCGCCTACTAGAGAGACGAAATTCTCTCGTACATCCTTTTTCGTTAGATGGTTTGAATGGCGAGCAAATTCAAAGAAGTGATATGACTAGCTATTATCGATAATAATAATGCTATTAACAATTTGTTATTTTTTATCGGGTATTGATATAAACACAATGTATCCAAGTTTTACCAGCAAGCAAGACCGCGAATCTAAGCATCAGGCACTGTTAGCGCGCATCGCGCGCGATCAGCAATTGGAGGCAATGAAAAGAGAGGCTTATGCCAATGCAATCTGGGCAACGGACTCTGAGCAAAACAAGCTCAAAGATGCGACCGAAACCGGCGATACCCTATCTCGTATCATGGCCGCGATGAAGTCAAATTCTCATAGCGCAACGGCAGTAGGGTGATATCAACGAGAAAATGGCCAGCTCGAATGCTCATCTGATGACTGTTGAGGACAAGGACGCTCAGTCATCTAGCGTTTTTTCAAGCGTAAATGAAGCATACGAGGCTACAGGAGATTTCCCAATGCTTGAGGAGAAACCCATGGAGGAGGTATCCACGATCAAAAGCGAGAAGCCTGAGCCAGTAGATAGATCAAACCTTAACCGTGATGATATTATCAGCACGTTTAAACGCAACCCATATCTGAGTAATTACACGTTTAGGCCAGTTATTGTCAAGGATGGGAAAATCCAAGAAGATAGCTATACGCTGGACCAAGCCACTGGGCGAATTCTAAATCCTAATAGTGATCGAGTCAATGCGAACAACGCCATCATGCGACAGGTTGATTGGGACCTAACGCGCAAAGCCATTTGGAATAAAATTTCATCAACCAAACAACGAGGTCTTGTTATTGACGATATAAGAAACAAACAGCATCTCAAAGCTTTGTTTTTGAGATGGCGAGCAAGCACAAATTCACTTGACCCAATGTTTGCTCACGCTCGTTCGTTGGAGGCTGACGATGACATTGAGTCGAATGCAATTGATGACTACAAAATGGAGGATATGACGCAAGATGAGACACTTCAGTTCTACAGCTGGCTAAAATCTCGCGGATACGATCCTGAAGAGCTGAACCCGAATGTTGATTCTAAAAAGCGAGTGCTTGATGACTCGACTGTATCGCTTGACACTCGAGTTAATAAAAAAGGCATCAATCTAACTATGGGCGATAAGGATAAGGTACAGTACATGTATGACAACATCGATGGCCTCGACGAACGGAAGCTCCGACCATATGTACGACGCAACGGTAATGTCTCGCAATCTATCAAGGCATACATCGGTCCGGGGATGAAGATATTTAACAATTCAGGGTCAGAGATGAAGAATCAGACCCGAACATTTAAGCAAATCGATTGGAGCTGGACTCTTAACTTTGTTATCAACGAGGTTGGCAATGGAGCACGCGCTCTAAATAACCAAATCGGAAGAGAAGCAAATGCCGAAAAGCAAAATTTACACGCAATCAGACTAAAGACTATCTACGATGTGCTCAGGGTAGTTGATCCTATCCAGGCTCAGGAGCAAGAGGATCTGAGTAAGCTGCCTCCAAGTTCGTTCGAAACTCCAGATCAGAGAGACAAAATTTCATCCAATAGAATTTCGCCTGCTAAGAAGGATTTCGTATTCGAGCCACCGGCTGGCAAGGGTCTCACGGGTAGAGGATTACGAGGAGAAGGGATTGCTCTGCGGAGGAAGGCTAGAACGTATAACCTAGCAGACGTCGAAGGATCGGGCTCAGCATCCGATCTCAAGTACAAACGTATTGGTACTAAATTCATCCGCAAGGCTGATCTAAACAACAACCGCCTTAAGCTGGTGTTCCCGAACCGAACGAGCGTAGGACCGATCCGCTCTATGAGTGATGAGCTAACTGCTATGGTAAAAGATCTCCTGTACAATGACAACATCAGCCAGCAAGCTTATCGCGATTTACCGATCGGACCAAAGAGTCTTTTACGAGATCGTAAGAAAATACTCATGGTGAGCACACTCTACAAACGCCAATAGCGGATCCTCGCTTGACACTGAAAGCCGCGTTTGATAAGCTACGAGGAGAGATCTCTCTCGGGAATAACAACCCAGATATGTTAAGGGAGCTTTATCATCTAGCGGCAGACATGTTTGAGCAGAAAATGATCTCGAATAAAGAATTTTGATCTATTATTGGCGCCCTAGTATAAAGCATGATTGTAGTAAATCCAAAACTATTCAAGCCTGGTTATAGCTATGCAAACCAAGCAAATACCAATATTGCAGAGCTAAAAAAATCTTTCAGAGCTGACTGTAAATGACCCTATTGTACAAAAGGCCAAGGAGAATCCTTCTCCTGATTGGATCCATGGCAAAAAAGCAGGCGCTATGGTATGGGCTAACTAGCCCAAAGAGCGAAGAGTCAAAACGTTTAAGCTATAGACTCTAAGCTAGAGTATCGTTTTTATCACCCATAGATAAGTGATTTCAGATCATTAATTTCCCTCTGTTGGCGAAGCACGAGCTTATGAAGCAAGCAAACCACCTTTGAGTAGTCTACCGAGTACTGAATCCCCTCTGGATCAACCTCTGGATCTTCGACATGCATATCCGCCTTGGGTGTAAAATTGATGCAGTGTGAGATGTTTGCTCGAAGAAGGTCTTGTGCCTTGTACCCGAGTTGCAATGGCACGCTGTCGTCGTCTGTTTTGTAGCAGAACAACAATGGCTCGACACGAAGCATAGCATTGCAAACACCATCGCACAGCTCAGTCCAATCTTTCTTTAGCCGTGCATCCGACGTAGTGTAGACACCTGATCCGGCAAGAAGCGCTCCTACTGTACCGATACCGATCGGGATAGCGCTGAGTGGGCCGAGAGTGGATACTAGCCCTCCTGATTTCAAGAAGTAAGCTACGCCTGTAGCACCGGCGTCGAGAGTTGTAGAGACCGTCAGAGTGTTATGGACACCATACGCAGGAGAAGTCGTTCGGAAGCCCCAACGGGCCCTGTTGGTGCCTCCGAGGCAAATACCGTATGTAGAATTATTGGTACCAAACCTCAAGTCCGTGTCGGAATTGTTTCCTATCCACGTAGCGCTCGTAGAGACCGTTTTGCTACCGTTCGATGCCTCGATTTGGAACCACGCTGGGGTTACGTTCGATCCGTAGAAGCTGCACATACGAGTGTATGATCCATCGAGGTAATTGCTGCCATTACCTGTAATCAATAAGTATTCCTGAGAATTATACACGCCGGTACTACCGATAGCTACTTCCGTCAATACTCCTACTGGACTACTCGTGTTTTGATTTCCATAGCCTAAATACCCCTTTAGAGACCCTCCGCACGTTATATCTCCCGATGTGGTTATCGTTCCCCCAGAGTATGCTAAAACATTGCTGATCGACCGGGAAGCTCCAGCGAACAGAAGCGTTCCCGTGATACGAGCTTGGCCTACTAGGTCGAGGTCATATGTAGGTGTTAACGTATTAATTCCTACGCATGAATTGTTGCTCAAAACGAAGAAGGGATTCTTGTTGTTATGAGTTATATATAAATACTGATTGGCGAATGTACTATCGTGATAATAGCCGATACGCCCACCTTCGTTGCCGGATGAGCTCTTTCTAATCGTTATCCATGAGCTGTATCCGGCCGCTTGAGCTGACAAGGTTATATTAGCGATTTCGCCGGTCGCTGCTCCCGAACGAATGTTTAAAACAGTCAGGTCGCCCAGAGAAGTGATGTTTGGCTGAGCAGCCGTCTGAAGCGTTCCGGTTAATGTTGATGCAGTCAGGCCCCCAGACACGCTAAGACTTGCTAGCGTACCTATCGAGGTGATGTTTGGCTGAGCAGCCGTCTGAAGCGTTCCGGCTAATGTTGATGCACTCAGGCCTCCAGCCACTGTAAGGCTAGTCAGCGCCCCAACAGAAGTTATGTTGGGCTGAGAGGCAGTCTGAAGCGTTCCGGTTAATGTTGATGCACTCAGGCCTCCTGACACTGTAAGGCTGCTTAGCGTACCGATGCTTGTGATATTAGGCTGAGCCGCTGTCTGGATCGTACCCGATAGCGATGTTGCGGACAGTTGGCCGCCGACGCCAACTCCTCCAGTGATGACGAGTGCTCCTGTTGTTGTTGATGATGAAGCGGTTGTATCCCCAAATAGCACCTTTCCGCTGGCGACCCAAAGGCTATATGAGTTGCTGATCGAGGTATTGGTACCACTAGCTTGGGAATTATCGATGTATATAGTCGCAGCTCGAGTAATAGTGATTGAATAGTCGACGCAATCGTTCGCTGACCGTACGATGATATGACGGAGCTGGCAACGGTTGTTGTAGAACTTGTATCCGTATAGGTTGCAGCCTGTGATTGACATTGAACGCCTAGAGTCCCCCATTGACTGCTAGCGGATGCGATGTCGCCTATTGCTATGTTTTTCTGAATCCCGACTCCTCCACTTACAACGAGAGAGCCCGAAAGCGGTGACGATGCGTAGGTCGAATTATTGCAATTGACGACCCCATTAAGATTGACAGTTCCACTTGCTGAGATACTAGTGACTCCAGAGATACCACCACTAAGCGCTAATGACGTCAGCGTTCCAACGCTTGTTATGTTCGGTTGAGCGGCGGTCTGTAGCGTACCAGTAAGACTCGTAGCAGAGAGAGAGAGCCAATACCAGAAATATTCAGAGATGAGTTGAGTACCAAAGCCTTACTGGCTTGAGCCGTACCTGGAGAAACGCCGACTAAAACACTGATCTCACTACTCGAAATCGAGATGCCTCCCATGCTCAGAGAGCCGCTTGTATTAATAGACGTCAGCGTGCCAAGCGAAGTGATATTCGGTTGAGAGGCGGTCTGTAGAGTTCCGCTGAGGCTTGTTGCTGATAGAGCGTTAATCTCTGATACGTCAAGCATTGAATCAAGGACGAGAGCCTTGGACGCTGCGGCTGAGCCCTCGGTGATGCCAATGACATACGATGGAGGTGCGACGACAGATGAACCATTGACAGTTAGGATACTACAGCTAAGAGCTCCAACACCACTGATATTACCACCTGGCCCCGGGACAAGAGCTAAACCTTCTGTTGCTATCCCCAGGGTGATTCCTGAGATGTAGCTCAGTCTGTAGTCGTTTCGGCTGAGAAACAGTGTTTGCGCGTATGCATACATAAGCGAGCCATCAGACCCCAAGTCTGAGTAGAAAAGCGGATTATATATTTGAGATTCGTGAATGATAGGAGCATATGTGAAGCCCATTTTATTCTAGTTGCTATAATATGCCAACAATAAAAACATGAGTTCGATCCCCGATTATGGCACGGGCCTTCCGGCTCAGTATAAAACCGCTTCAGCTGGTGATATCAAACAGCTTGGGATCAAGAAATTATTTCGAATGCTCATTCTCGGACCATCTTTTTCAGGCAAAAACAACCTATGCATGTACATACTCAAACACAGTCCAAATAGCTTCAGCCATCTCCATATTATCGCGCGGAACCCCGACCAAGAGCTATATCGATATCTCCGAGATAAACTAAATGGTTTCATCACGATCCATGATCATGAGTCGCCTCCATTGGTTGATAGCATCAGAAAGTCCAAAGGCAATGGAGTAGAGCTCGTCATCATAGACGATTATAGCAACGATAAGCTGCTTATGGAGCGAGTTTTCTCTCACTACTTCACTCGTGGTAGACATCTTAAGCTAAGCACAATATGTCTGATTCATAGCTACTTTGCATGCCGTAAGATGATCACTCAACAGCGAGCTCGTAGCCATTCTCAAGGCCAATAGCAAGCGGGATCTTAAAACGGTGCAGAAGGATTTCAACATAACCGGTATGTCCGAAAATAGAACGATGAGAGCGTATGAGAAAGCTACAGCTAAAAAAGGTCAGTGCTTACTATTGGATTCAGTAAATAGCGAGGCGAGGTACAACTTTGATACTGTTATCGATCCAGAGTCGCTTGGCCCGCCATAAAAAAAGTGTTTCCAGTTACTGGGAAAGGCTTTCGATCCATGACTGATGTTTTCGCGTCTTAAAATGGATAGAACGCCCAGAATGAGTATATTTGCCGCCGCATTCATATTCTGTTGGTCTCGCTGACGATTTCGATTTTCCAAGCGCCATTGCCGCTTGCGTTCCATCATCTGCTCTTTGTGTTCTTGATAGTATTGACGATTCTTTTCGAGAATTTCATCTCTTTTCTCTTGATAGTATTGTTGTCGCTCCTCGCGTATCTTCTCTGGATTAGCTTGTCTATACTCCTGAGCCTTGATTTGCCTTTTTTCGCGATACTTAAGATTGTAACGTTTGCTGGCCTCGCGAGCTGACTTTTTCAATTGGTCAGCGGATCGGTGGGCTCGAACTGGATTGACACACACGCTACGATCAATTAATAGTTGCTCGAATTCATATAATTGCTTCCGATTCTCGAGTTGGTGCTCTGAAACTAAATGAATGCTGAACGCATCAACTCCATGCTCTTCAAAATGGAACAATTGTTGCCTTTACTTTCTGTCCAACGTTGGTCGTTATTCTTGTGCATTCGCCAGCGTTGTTGCAGTGTTTGAGTCGTGCTTCCAATGTACATAATTGACTC
The DNA here is from genome assembly GCA_030267785.1 of Phytophthora fragariaefolia. NCBI lineage: Eukaryota > Oomycota > Peronosporomycetes > Peronosporales > Peronosporaceae > Phytophthora > Phytophthora fragariaefolia. The sequence continues at coordinate 10,711 of BSXT01001300.1, forward strand.
ATCATTATTGACGATTTTATAGACGCATCCAATCATCGCAATGCAATGACTTTCATATATTACATAATTACAAGGCTTTAAATAGTGTGTAATATTTTATCATATATATAATATACTTCTGACATCGAGCAATTATGAGTTCGATTGTTTCCATTAGCTCCAAAGCTCTAGTCCCAAATGGATTCAACAATCAGTATAAATACTCATTTCCCGCTTCAGCGACGTTTAACGACGTCGAGGTAGCCGTACAGTCAATCAGCACGTACAATTCCCAATTTAATATTGATTCAGTAGCGTATGGCAACAATACATTCAAGTTAGAGGTACCTACCTCGGCTAGTGTTCTTGTGATTAGCATTAATCTTAAAGATGGTATCTACAGCTATACTGATATTAATCGCATAATTCAAACCGCGCTCATTAACGCTGGGGCGTATCTAATCGATGCTAGTGGTAATAATGTATTCTTTATCCAATTAATCCAGAATTCAACCTACTACGCGGCTCAAGTCGACGTTAATCCCGTACCGACAGCTATCGGGTCGTATACACGTCCGGCGACTGGCCTCTACAGCGCTGGCGGAGGTGGCTTACCCACTACAGCTCGGGTCCCCCGTCTGATTATCGATAACAGCAAGTTTGGAGAAGTGATCGGATATAGCTCAGGTCAATACCCAAGCTCATCTTCAACGGTAGCGGCTTCATTTCTAAGTGATCTATCGCCGCAGGTTAATCCAGTAAGCGCTTATGTAGTCCGATGCAGTCTCATCAATAACTCTTTCACAGCTCCTCCTGATATCTTAACAGTATTTAACAGCCAGGGAACGGAAGCAGGGCAGCTCATCGCATACCAGCCAAATGAGTTCAGCTGGATGCATGTCAATGATGGATCATATGCCACTATTACGATCACGATTGTCGATGAGTTGGAGCGATTCGTTAAGTTTAGGGATCCTAATCTCCTCATTAGTCTCATCTTCCGACAAAAAAAGTAGAGAGCTTCTAGGTTATACCAATCTAAAACTCCCTCTGATTTTGCGCAGAGCACGCAGAGCAGCCATGTGCGCCTTTGCTTCGGCGCTACCCTTGACTAAAAAAACTTTCTGACCGACTCTAACTCCGAATTTAGCGCGGACACCCTTGCGAACCTGTTTAATCAGATTTACATGCTCAGGACGTTCCGCCTTCTCAATGAGCTTCTTCTCAACGAGATCTACCGCATCCGTGATTAATCCTTTGCGTTTAGCGTAGGCCAGAGCCTTGCTACCAGCCGTTTTTACATCCGCTAGAGTCAATTTCCCGCCTTCTTCTTCGATACCGATACCTGTCAGGCTTTTCAACCCCTGTCTTGCGGCCATGACGGCACCTGGATTGCCCGTGTATGCTGAGGCAGGAGCAACAGCAGCATCGGCGAGTTTGCTGAGAACGCCAGTATCCTTCGCATATTTAAAGCCAGATTTGAGGCGCTCCAGATCTTAGACCAGATAGATCCGCCATGGACGTCTCCGCGTTGAGGACGGTCATTGGGTATTCAATCTCGTGAGGTGTGATCAACAGACGCACACCACGACCAGCGCGCTTGGCCTTTTGGATCTTCATTGCCGTCTCGGGATGTACGCATAGCGTAGCGCCAGATCCATGGAGTTGCTCCTTAGTCAGGCTGAGAATGCCTGTATTCACAGCTCGCTTGAGCTTGGTAGCAGGGATATCGCTCGAAACCTTGATGTCCTTGCACATGTCTGATATATCAGTATTGATGATAATTTTACGAAATTAAATTATATAGCATCATAACCGATAGTATCTACGTCTAAAGCATTGAAATTTTTGAGTAGATCAATACGATTATGCTGTTGCGTGTAAACCCAGAGCATGCACCATGGTCCACAGTATTCGCTGTATGTCAATTGGTATTGTTTCTCGTTGTATTTGACTTTGCCGAGTACTCTTGGAGGACCAACTCCCATGAAGTCCCAGTAGGATCCATCATGGAGCGCTACCCAGTGCCCAACTCCTCCATCATTTCTTAATAGAATGATATACGTTCCTCGATCCGGTAGAGGCCCTTTGATTTCAGGGAGAGTCAGAATGTTATCGAGATGGACATCCAAATGCTTTGCAAGCTCAATCAGATTGTGATCGCTTGTTATCGGCTTGATGTACTGAGCCATTATTTTTGTTTGCCAGCTCTTATATCAGTCGAGTGATATAATCGTATCATTACTATGACAGACAGTACTCAACTAGTCGATCAGTTTCTATTACAATCTAGCCTGAAGCCGGAAACCTCGGTGAATGTAACGGGGCCAAGCTGGCCGGGTCCTCCCCTTTCTGGGAATAAGGAGAACTGGCAGTCAGGGACCGATTGTTCTCCTTAGTGTCTGACACACCAGCTGTGTGTCACACACCCGGACCTCCGAATAGAATATTCCGTCGGGGCGTCTCCGGGATGTCATATTCCTGCCCGAAAGGTCGGCCATACTTAAGTGGTTAGGGGTCCCTCAAGCCAGTCATTCAAGATATACAAGGATGCATTATGTAGATAGAAAGCAGTAGATAGAGATCTAAAACGGAGTGTTATTAATACAGTCAGTTAACATCTAACCTTGGAGTGTGTAAGTCGATTAGTACCGGGTACCAATAGCGACCGGGAAGGGCAGGCCTTTTACATACGATAGTGCAGTGACGCCCGGCGTCTGCCCAGGTTAGCGCGTTACGCTTCCTTATCGCTACGGTGCGTGTGACCCCCGTCACAGTGAAGGTCTCTCGCGGCAAGTCGGGTGCCACTGTAAATGACGGCCAGAACAGCTACAATTCTGGTATCATCACCTACGACTGTCAGTCGGCGCTGAATGGCTCTCAGGGATATGCTTCGCTCAAAGATGCGTATATCGTGATGCCGTATACTGTTTCTATGAAGAACACCGGCGCTAACGCAACCGGTGTAGCTAACCGCTATGCACTCGGTATGAAGTGCAACATCGCGAGCATTGTGGATGAGGTTAAGGTCTATCTCAATGGCAAAAGCATCATTACCCCTTCTGAATACAAGCAGATGTGGTCGAACGTTCGTGCCATTGCTGAGCTTACGACGGCAGAAGTGGAAAAGCATGGTGCTGACATGCACCTTTTTCCAGATGACTGGGAGTCAGAAAAAAATTCTACATCGGCAAACGCGTATGGGGATGGTTACTCTAACAACAATCTATACGGATCTCCCTCTGTCAGTCTTAATCAGACTACGCTTGAACACAGCAAGCCGAACACTGGTTTTGTCCGCCGTGTTTTGAACAATCCTCCGGAGGTCGCTAGCGCCACGACGAACTCGCACGGGTGGCCAACGCTCAACAAAACCACATCGCAAGCGATCGCTCAGATGCGTGGTGCTGGTGCTTTAAAGGCTGGAGCCGACGGCAACGTCGGTTCGACTATTGGCGAGTGGTTCTATATGCTAAAGATATGTCTGGTAGATCTGCACCTCATCTTTAATGAGATCGATCTGGTTGGCAATCCCCAGCTCAAATTAGAACTGAAGGTGCAGACTGGCTATTCTGATATTGCTGTTGGTGGTGCAGCTGCCGGTGCGGCTCACGCGATGAGCTTGACATCAACCACTCTGGTGGCTGGTAGCATTTGCCCAGTAAAGGTTGGATCGGTAAATTTTGTTAGCGCTACCCAAGCTGATCCTATGTACAGCGTTATTGGCACTAACATGTCAGGCTCTACCATTCGTGTGGCTTGGGGTGCCATCCACAACGCGATTACTACTATTGCGACAGCTGGCAGCTACTACCCATTCACCCAGTCTCGCCTATTGCTTCCATTCTACGATATTGCTAACCCCACGGCGATCGTGAGCAAGCCTATGAAGACGATCAAGTACCTTGATTGCTACTCACAGATGATTGAGGATCAGGCTGGTATCGGTATTATCACCAGCAACAAAACGTTCTCGGTTCAGGTGGCTAGCTCGCATAAGAATGTTAAATATGTTTCCGTAATCCCGTTTGCCAACACAAAGTCTGGCAACTACGCCACGGCAATTACGACACCTCAATATGCATCGCCGTTTGATAGTGCTCCGTGGACTTGCCATCCTGGCTCGTCTATTCGCGATTTCCAGGTCCAGGTTGGCAATAAGAATGTTTTCCAAGATGTGCACTCGTACGATTGGATGACGTTCTACGATGAATTCTCTAAGATTGGTGCTGTGAATGGCGACTTGTCTCGTGAGATCAGCAACGGTCTGATTGGTATTGATAAGTGGCAGACTGCTCAGCGCATTCTCGTAGCAGACTGCTCGCGCATCAGCGAGGTCGATGTACCTTAGTCGATTAAGGTATCGGGCACGAACGTAGCGACCCAGGGTACCAACCTCCTCGTCCTTGTCGTATACGAGCGCGCACTTGAGCTCGACCGCATCACAGGAGAAGTTTATAGGGCAGACTAAGCACCTCTCGTTGATTAAAATTTATTTAAAAAAAACAGCATTATAATTAATATTTTTCACGAAAGGGTTGTTGCTATATATATAGATAGCGATAGCAATGACAACATTAACCTTTGGCAAGCATAAATCGAAGACCATCCATGAGGTATACGAGAGTGATCCTGGATACTGTCGCTGGTTATTGAATCAAAAAGGCCTCGTTGAAGACGAGAGTGATGTTGGTAAGTTTCTAGCTCGTAAGTTCAGCAATGACGATGGGTCATTCCTCGTGACATGGGGTAAATACAAGCTCAAAACTATTAAACAATTCCAAGCAATTGACACTAATTACCTAGAGTGGTTGAGCAAAAACGACTTCGTTCAGACAAAGATGCCAAAGCTGAAGACTGAAATCGATGATTTGTTGAAACTGTGAGGAGAAAAGCGACGTCGTTTTACTCTAAGATGGATACCTCTCTTTTTTTATCGCGCGGTTAGAGATCATATGCGGCAATCATTTGATGTCAATATGAAAGTAGCAATCATTTGACGTCATTATGAAAGTAGCAATCATTTGATGTCATTATGAAAGTAGCAATCATTTGATGTCATTATGAAAGTAGCAATCATTTGATGTCATTATGAAAGAAGCAATCATTTGATGTCATTATGAATTGTTGAAGTGAGTTCATTATTTTTTCTATTTACGCGAGTGTTAACGAGAAGCTGTATGGACACCATGGGGAGTGAAGAAGTGCTATTTTTAATCTAAGGTGGATAAAAAGCGCTGTAGCGGGGTTTGAGAAGAAGTGAAAATGGATTAGCGAGGCTGTGAGTGTGTTTATATCTATAGAAAATGGAAATGGACACAATGCTCCATTATTTTCAAATTAACGAGAATTAACGAGAGAAAGGATCGGTATCATGAGAGAAAAAGAGGTGTCATTTTACTCGATGAGAATGGAGAAGCGCTGTGGTATGATTTGATGAGAAGAAGTGAAAATTGATTAGCGGGGCTGTGGGTGTGTTTATATCTATAGAAAATGAAAATGGACACAATGCTCCATTGCTTGAGAGAGTGAAATGAACACAATGCTCCGTTGCTTAAGATAATTGTAGCTTCATTAGGATCATTCATTTTCTGTCTTTTCTTTTATCCGACGAGAAGGTGTATGGACACCATGGGGAGCGAAGCAGTGCTATTTTTAATCCATTTTAACCTAAGAACGATAAGAAGCACTGTAGACTGGTATAAGGAGAAGAAGAAGAAAATGTAAGCTGTGGATGTGGCTATTGGAATGGGTCTGTGAGTGTTCTTATATGGAGAGAAAGGAAAGTGGACACAATGCTCCGTTGCGGCTATATACTCAGCAATGTTCACCGCCGGTGTCGACCGTCTCGCCATCAAGATCGTCGGCAGATGGACCTCAGATGCGTTCGAACAATACACAAGAATGAACGACACGGTCGCCAGCTCACTGGCCCGAGACATGATGCAAGGGGCACAGTCACGTGTTAGCCCGGCTGCGCTGGAGGGGCTCCATCCAGCTCAACACTCGAGCTGGATTCGCTAACACTTCAACATGACTCGACTGTGCCCCCATCGCTGAATGTTGTTCACGGAAAAGTAAAGGAAATGACATACGTATTTCTTAAAATCTAAAATATTGGAAGGCACATACTGCAAGAAGAATATAATTTGCCGTGCTAACGGCCAGGAGATATTTACGCCTACAACAGACAACTATCACAATTTTGCCTCAGTAATGGTACTTCTCAGAAACAAGATTTGACTCAGAGCTGGCGAGCTTCATAATCCAATAACCAGCGTATGCACGAAAATAGCAACGATGTGCTCAAATATCTCAAATAGTTGGTGTTATCCCAGGTTTTTAATTAAACAAGGTTGGTATCGTGGTGGAACCCCACTGTGTTTGGACGCTCGACCTTATCCCGCCCATCTCAACTTCGTCGAAATCGACTCAGCAAGTGCGATGATCAATGTTGTGCCGCGTCCAGTTGCAACGATCGGCTCTAATGATTTATCATCCGAGGTACCTGACGGCTATCGTGACTACAGTTGTAGTGTAAGCATTTTGAGTCTGTGGAAGCGACTGCAACTCAGCTACTTCGGCGGTAAATACTCCATTCATCGTGCAATTTCGCTTGACGAGTATACGAAAGGCACTTCTCTATTGCGTGTTATTTCAGTGTGCGTTGGTACGCCATTGCCTATGGTGACTGTTGTTTTCGCGCAGGAATCGATTCCCCTTCAAGATCCGAAAGACGGTTGGCGAGTGAATTATGGACTGTGGATTCGAGTGTCCATTCTCGTATGTGTTGTCATTCAAACCCTGATGCTCCAGGCAACGTATATTATCGAAGGATTTACAATTTCGTTGTATCAGTTGATTCTCCTGTGTGTCATGGTGTCTGGAGGGGTTGTCGCTCTTGGGATGATAGTTGCTGAATATCTGGTGTTTCCTATTCCTTTCTTTATCTTGTCTATGCTTCCTCCATTTTATCTCATATTGTTTGCTTCGTTTCGATTGATTCTGGGTAGCACTGGTATAAGTCACCTACGATCCAAGCGCCGCCTAGTGGCAAAATTTGCTATCTTCATAAGTGCACAAACGATACCAGCTATCATTTATCCAGCATACGAGATACTGTTTCGCCGATCAGAGGGGACAAAATACCAACTCCCGGTCATTTTGTTACTTCCGTTTGTAAAGGTTGCTGCAAAGAACATTGTGCTTCGATGCTCAGTGGAGATGGAAGATCTGGTGCCTGAGACCGTCATCTTCACAGTGGACTATTTCAATGCGATTTACGTAGCTACTTGTATGCAAAATGCGTCGTCCGTTGCTGCAGTTTCGACTATCATATTGACGGATCTGCTGCAGACAGTGACTATGCTGTACGGACTGCAGCGCAGAACGATCAATTGCGTTTCAATATTCAACCAGATTCTTGAGTCTCCCGTCGCTACCCAAAACAATAGCTTGTTGGTCATCCTTTATTGGCTATGTCGAAGTCCGGCAAGGCTGGAGAAACAAACATGTCAAGGTATTCGTCTACGCTCTTGTCTACCACACAGAATTTCTAGAGATGGCGAACTTATTCTCGACAACCTTAATAAATGCACCAGCATGACAAAAGGACTCACCCAATCGATTACAGCAGGTCCCGTCATACCAAATCTATCTCTACGAAGTATATTCTCGGTACCATCCGCATCCCGGTTTGTATTCTCGTTACGTAAAAGTACAAGTGCCATTCTCCCAAGTTCAGTCATTGTACACACCCGGAAAGATCATGTTTTCCGCAATATTTTGGAAATCCTGTTCACAACCGAATGCCTCGTCACAACAGCATACTTAGATACAATCATTCCGTTCTTTTATTGCAGCTACATGCTTGTCATGGTACACTTTCAAAGCGCTCAATATCACACAGAAATGGCGCAGGTTACACGTGAAAGTGTAGCTACCACGATATTTCCTGTGCTGGTGTTCGGCCTTCTACAAGTAGCTTCGTTTGGGGTCATGACGTTGGTAATCAAACGCAATTGCGGCATTCGGGCACTATATCAGTTAGCGTTCATGCTGGAGACACAAGTGGTATTAGTTCAAAGCAAACTTATATTTTGGCTTATGGTGATGCTGTGTTTTCGAGTGAAACATTTCGGTAAGAATAGCCCAAAATTCATTGGCATTTATTTCAAGCTTCAATATTTTTACATTTTCTTTGAATGCACAGGAGTTGACTTCTCATTTCAATTTACCAAGGAAGCATTTTCAAGGCATTGATTTCCCAAAGATTACTCTACTAAGTGTCGCTTATCTAATCTCACCAACCCTTCTACGGGATTCCACAAGAGACTGGAATATCCCATCCTTCAGCTGCAACAACGCCGATGGCGTATCATACTCAACCACCTCGCCGCCATCCAGCACCAGTATCTTGTCGCTATCCATGATCGTCTCGATGCGATGCGCGATGCACAACACAGTGCAGTCACCACCACCGAAACTCTCCTTCATCGTCTGCTGGATCAACTTGTCCGACTCCTGGTCCACGTTCGCCGTCGCCTCATCCATCACGATCACCTTGCTGTCTCGGATCAACGCGCGGGCGATACACAGCAGTTGGCGCTGACCCACGGACAGGTTCTCGCCTTTTTCCGCCACTTCGTAGTCGAGTCCCTGACCCCACGCCGACACCGTCTCCGACAAATGCACCTTGCGCAGCACTGCATACAACTCGGCGTCACTCTTCTCGGCGAACGGGTCCAAGTTCATTCGCAACGAGCCGCTGAAGAGCATCGGGTCTT
>BSXT01001301.1:0-25702 GCA_030267785.1 Phytophthora fragariaefolia
TCCTGCGCGGCATGTCGGCGACCGGTTGGGAAGATGTTGAGGAGCCTGATACGTACGACTACCTGATGACGCCATACGAGCCTGTGAACAACGCGCAGAGCTACCCTGGACTACGTCAAGGATACTGAGGCCCTACACCGGACGCGCTTCGCAATGCTGATTCTCCTCTCGCGCTGTTTTTCTTTTTTTATGCCGGTGGCGCTTTGGCAGCATATTGCGGTTTGCTCCAACCAGTATGCCCGAGAGATGGTAGACCTGCGTGTGGATGGAGCCTACAAACGCTACCGGAATAGGCGGCGTGCCAACCCTGAGCTGCCAAAGAAGACCAAGCGCGATATCCGAAACGAGTTGGAGGGAATGAAATCAATACTGCCCCATGAACTTTGTCGCTTCATTGGTTTGTTGATTGCCAGGACCATCGCCCCGAACCTAGAGAAGATAGCCCACCATTGGAAGACCACCGACGAAGGTGCCATATCGCGTGGAGCTTTTGGGTCTGTATTACGACGCGATCGATTGATGGAGATCTCGCGCAACTTGCATTTCAATCCAAACAGTGAATCGCGAGCTGTCACGGACAGAGCATGGAAGATTCGCAAGGTCGTCGAAGTGCTCCAGAGGACTTTTGAGCGAGGATATATGGCGCCGTCGCACCTAGCATTCGATGAAGCTCTGCTGCCAAGCCGCTCGTCGTTCAACAAGATGCGGGTCTACATGAAGGATAAGCCTCCCAAGTGGGGCACGAAGTTGTTCATGCTGTGCAGTGCGGTGACCGCGTACTGCATCCGGTAAGTTTTTATTTGGATCACCATTTTCGTTATGCTGAATTATGCAGGTTAAAGCTGCCGATTTTGGTTTTGGTATGCTGCATTTATGCAGATTTGAGGTTTACTGTGGCAAGATGGAGCACTCGAGTGACGCTCACACATCTGACATGAAGTCAGGCCCAGCAGCAGTAGTGCGCAACCTGCTTGCGGTATTCGGGCCAGACGCTCGAAAGCAAGGCATGCGGCTTGTAGTCGTGGATCGCTTCTACACATCAGTGGGCTTAGCCATTCAGCTGTTGCTCATGGGCTTCTATTGTGTTGGGACTATCTTGGCGAACCGCCTCGGCTACTGTAAAGGTGTCATCGAGAAGAAGTCACGACCTGCTACTATCGCTCGCGGATCGTTCAAGCTAGCCAGGTCGAAGCTGGTGCCGAACATGACGGCAATCAGTTGGGGGGATTCGCGCCCCGTACATTTCCTGAGCACCGGGGGAAGCCCAGAGATGGACCGGGTAGTGCGCCAAGATCGTGCGTCGCAGGTGGAGGTGCCATGCCCTCGTGTTGTGAAGGACTATCACGCGTTCATGGGAGAGGTCGATGTGCACGACCAGCTGCGGCTGTAGCGGTACACCATCCAACGTGCAGTCCGGTTTCGAAAATACTACAAGTCGCTCGTGCTGGGGCTTATCGATCCGGCTATCGTGAACGGTTATATAGTCCACAAGGCCTACCACAAGAACAAAACGTCCCACCCCATGACCCACGTCAAGTACATGAAGAAGCTGCATTTGCAGCTCTGTCAGCTAAAGCCGACGGACATGTATGAAGGGAACACCTTCGGGACGCAACCAGCGCGAGCACGAGATGCCCCTGAGCCGCTGCCAACAGGATCCAACCAGTCGACGCACGCTCCCCAGCATCTTGACGTGTGGCGCGACCAGACAACCCAGCCGAAGCGTCGGCAGCGCGCGTGCAAAGTCTGCTCGATCCTCCGCGATGGCGTAAAACGAGCGGCGACTACAGCTTTCTTCTGTGGTGATTGCAGTAAGATGGGGCCAATCTTCCTGTGCATGAAGCCGCGCCGCCAGATTCGCGGTGTAGCGATGACTTGCTGGGATGTTTGGCACAGGGAGTGGATGAATGGCAAGCTGATCCCTGTGGAAACTGGGAGAAGTATTCGGGTGCGGCGTGCTCCAGATGCGACGCAAGCAACACCTGGCACCCCTGTCATGCCACTAACACCGCTCGGTCCGGCTCGCAAGAATAAGCGTCGTAGAACCGAGAACTAGTTGTAAAGCTGCATATATGAGCCTGGTATAGCACCACATAGTCTGCTGATGCTGAATACATGCAGGATAAGCGCATGCCGATTGCGTTTGCGCGAACATTGAGCACTTCCATTTTGCTTGCTCATCTGGCACTGTATCCTCCCCATCCAGCCGTTTTGCAGCCTGATTCATTCATTCGAGTTTTGTATTGTCCTTGTCAGCACTCGGATCTCATCAATTGATTGCGATACTTCCATTGTGGTGACACCCCAACTCACACTATACAGTCTTGTATGGGAAGTTTCCAACTCTAATTTCTGAAAATCCAAAACTCTGTGAGCTGTATAAACGGCCGCCGACGTCTCGTATCTGTACTGCGTCTATCTATTTCACTCCGTGTTAAAGCGCATTATGCAGGATAAACCTGACGGTTCTAGTTCAAATATGCACGTTACTGGTAGTTTAGCCTCGTCCATACCCAAACACCACCGGCTTTACCCGGTCACCCACCCCTAGCACAACTCTTTACATACAAACATCAAGTCTAATTAAGCTGCATGTGCAGTTTAAGAAAACAAAAATCGCTTCGGGCTGGAGGGGTTAATGGCGATCGAACACCTGAGTTGGTGAATGGTCTGCTTGACTATCAGAGATGGTCGCTCACTAACCGCATGCTTATCACTGATGTTAGCCGTTTGACGGAACGCGATGTACCATAGTCGATTCAGATCCAGGGTACGAACGCAGGATGTCAAGGTGTGAATATATTGGTTCTTGTGATCAGTGAGCAAGAGCTGACGTTCGATAGACTAACGGGTGAAATTTTAGATTTTACTACAGCTTAAGTTCAAAATACGACTTTTTGAAACAAAAACATTTTTTTCTTTAGTAGAGTTCCTTGAGTAGCTTTGGACATTTCTCAATCATGAACTCACTCTTACGAAGCCAGTCGATATAGTTTGGATCCATACGACTGATCTGTTTTAGGCTCTTACTTCTGTATTTACCCCAGGTCCTCATATACGAATTGTCATTATTTCACTTGCTGTGTAGGAATATCTTGATATCCTCACTAATGTTAAGGCTGGGTTGGTTGTGCAACCAACGGCAATAGCAAGGGTCAGAAGCATATACTTCGTCAATTGGTTTGTTCTTGTACTTTCCAAATGTGAGTTCCAACGACATTTTATCTCTTAGGTGTATCTATATACATACTCCTTTAATTTATTTTGAGAAAAAAAATTAAGTAGCTGTTAGATCTCAGTTGTCGGGCGGTTATAAAACTACCCTAATATTGAAAAGGCGTTTCTTTCGCTCTAAGGTGGTCGAGAGGTCGCGTCGCCAAAACGGCTGCTACCCCAAAAGAAGGTTCTTCGATTGTTCATGGTGGTAAATTACGGTAAAGAAAAAAACTGCCGGCGTAATGTTCTACGACCTACTACTTACGCTAGTGACGGTACCTCGTACCCCGCTACACCTGGTAGCACTTCGAAGTACTTCCAAAGACCAAGTTTGAGATGAGTGCAGAGAAGCCATCGGTGGTTCCAGGGATGGCCCCGGAGAATTCGGCTTTTCCACACCTCACCACCATTGAGTCGCAAGCACTACACCACCTTGTGGCGGTGTCCGGAGCGTTTGGCGTCACGTCGCTGCTGAGATCAGCGACCCTCGACCAACAGCGCCAAACCATCCAAGAGGTCATGGAGCGCAAGCTCGCCGAAGCAAAGCGGCAAGTACCAACTTCCATGCACTCCTTACGGAACGATGCCGTAAAGATAGAAACGTCGACCTACTCCGACGTCGAGCAAGTCCTACCGACGACGGCTCGTGATCAAGATAGCGTGATGGCAGTAATCGATCCTTTGATGAAGCGGGTCCATTTTGTGACCGGGAAGGGAACAGCTACTACGACTGACATTGCTCTGCGATTTCACAAGGATATATTTCGACTGCGTGGCTTGTCGAGTGTGGTCGTTTCTGATCGAGACATTAAGATCACTTCGAGCTTATGGAAGAAGTTGTGCAAGCTATTATGAATTGATCTAATGATGGCAACGACGTTCAAGCCACAGCGAAAGGAAATTAGTGAGCGCCTGAATCCGACATCAGAGAACTACTTCAGAGATGTTATAATCGCAGTATCTGATGGCTGGGATCATAATCTCTGCCTGGTCGAATTTGTTTACAATGCTCATTTTCAATTATCGATAAACATGTCACCGTTTGGAGTCGAGATTGGCTACTTCCCTCGGGTTCCTGCAACCGTGCACTCACCGACTAGTTTGGACAATACTCGTCCGTCCATACATTCTGAAAATATTGCGAGACAATTCGATATTTTGGCAAAAGCACGTCGCAGCATTGTAGAATCCAAAGATCTGATGGCATAATACTACAACAAGAACCGAAAGCCGCAGGCATTCGCTATTGGCAATGAATGTTTCCTGCCGGGGTAACCCATAGTAGCTCGCCACCTCGGGACAACAAAGAAGAGGCTTGGAGCTCAGTGGATTGGTCCATTTGAGGTTAGAAAAAATGTTGTTCGTGCTTACTACCAGCAATGACTTCCTCCAAAGTGGCAGATGGAACTGAATGAGAGTTAGTGGAAGATGTCATCACCTACAAACGCAACCAAGGACGTGATCTTTACAAGATCAAGTGGCTTGGACAGACCAAGACAACTTGGGAACCAAGTGCCAACCTCTCCTCGATCATCGGACCCATTGACTGTTATCATGAACGGCGGCGGGGGGTTCACTAAAGGGAGGGACTATCACAAAATCATCAAAGTGGCGACATGTACCAGCTACATGTCGGGGCACACGTACGTGATGTTGAACACGACAATTTCTAGCAGATGAACACGATACCCGCGATCCGCTTTTGGCTCTGCAACTTGAAGCTGGGCTTGCAGAATAAGACCTACATGTGTCTATGGAAATGAAGAAGAGTGTCGCGTAGTGCTGTCGTGTGAGGTAGCTAGCAGCACAGGTGTAAAACTCAATCAGATCTCATTTTACCAGTTCACGAACAACCCGTACTGATTGTAAATGCGACGGCATCTCGGCCGGGTTCTTCAGCTGCAACCTCCTCTGCTCAAGTGCTATCATAAACCAAAGCGTGCGACGCTTTTGCCGCGGAATGTCGTTTAACCATACCCATATGTATAAATGTTGAACCAATGTCACTTGATTACGTCCAAAATCCTGCCCGAAACGACAGTTCTTCGAACTGCGATTACATGAACGAAATAAAAAAGCCCGTGTCGAGTTGGTTTTCTCTGAGTCAGTTCACGAGCCATTTATCGAATTGCACATTTTACTGGCGGAAACCAGTGTGGCCGATCGGCGAATAGTAAGTCTGCAAAGAAAACATGAATATTATGGAAATTTACGCTGCACCAGTGAAGAGGGAGCTATTTAGTATCACATCATCAAAGCAAATACATACAGCTCGCTTATCGTGTGCATCTCGGTTTTGCCTAGACAGCGGTCAAAACTGCGAATAAGCACGATTTTGCTTGCGTCGTCTTAAGTCAAACAAAGGAGAAAAGGCGTCGCGCTTCTTAGCTTCGAGCAGATAGACGGCGTAAACGACTCATTCTCCCTCGGGAACCTTTGATACACAGGAGAAATTTTCCAAATCGCCTTTGTTTACAGCTATTTGCCTCGGACAATGATTGCGTCCATGCAAGGGATTTGCTGGAGATGTGCCGTGCTAAAGACAAGTCATACTGAAATCCGTTAATGTAGGACGTAAAAATTTATCGTGGGAAACTTGCCCGCATGTTTCAAGTTTGAAGACAGCATTAAGCTTTCTGATGCCAGTTAACCCCAACGTCGTAAGTTACGACGTATACAATTTCTATGTCGTAAGTTACAACATAGAAATTGCTTCATATAGGAAATGGCTCGATAAACACACACATGTTTTAATCAAGCTTATTCTTTGCCGAAAAATATAAACTGGAAGAGGTTAAATTCTACCATGCATAAAACACTGGTTTAGGGGATTTGGGAACATGTCATCATTTATGTGTGTTGGGGCAATGGAGGGAATTCAAGATCATTCAAAGATTCGCCCTGAACCCAACAAGAGATGCCCAGAATCCGGACGAGCTTGCGGACAAAGCAAGCAGCAGAGATCCACGCTGTGGGTTTTTGCCATCTCTGTCGACAGCTAAAAGGGGCCGGATGGCGGTCGAAGAAGCCGCTGAGACTATCGTATGACCGGAGATACTTCGCGCCACGCGCTGGCGATGACGAGCTCGAAAAAGGAAAATACTGATTCATAGGGGAGGATGCTGTCGTTAGTTTTGCAATTATGTCTGGACTGATTAACATGAACAAAAATAGAGAGGAAGAAGGGACGGGAGGCACAGTGCTGTAGTTAGTGAGCAGCTTGGTGGTGACGGTGTTGCTGATTCGCAGCAAAGAGGTGACGAGCAAGGAGGTGACGAGCAAGCAGGTTACACCGTTGATCGTGTTGGTGGAGCCGCCGGCGGAGAGCAAACAGTTGATGAGTGCCTTCAAGTGGAAGATTACATCGATGGGCGACAGGGAGGTATCGTCGATGAGCACCGAGAGTCTACTAACGGTGATGTTGTTTCTGCATCGCAGATCGATTGCTCAGTGATGTTATCTGCGCCTACTTTAGATTCTATCTTCGAATCGAGTAATCATGTCGGTGGCGTGAACTCAGTGGTTGAGGAGGGGGACCAGGATGTTGTCGTAGGGGTGTTACAACGCCTTCTATCTGAAGGCGAGTCTGATACGCATGTCGGAGATTCTGAAGAAGAGAAGTGTAGCGAAGGTGACCTACCCAATAATAATTTATCTCTACCAGAATCTACCACGGACGACGTGAAGTTTTTCAAGGACGGTGAGGACGCATCTGCCTATGAGAACTTGGATTCCTGTGGGAGTGATGAAGATGATGAATCGGATGAGGCAGTGGTCGAACCACGTGAATATCCGGATGATGCAAATATGTCAGATGAAGAAGCGACTCATGTCGATGAGGCGTTTCTTGAATCTCTTGGTGGCTCATTAGACATGGACCATATAGACAAAGAAGCACTTCGGAATACGAGATAGGGCTCACCGGTCTCGGCATTTGAGCCGGAGGCAAGCAGCTACTCTAATCTTTCCCGCGACGTTGGTAGGCCAATTGATGAGCTGAGAGATCAAGCAGACTCACCACTATCTCTGTTTTTTTTTGTGCCGAAGCAGTTGTGGATTAAGATTGCGACTGAGACCAACCGATACAGAAGACGGAGTATTGGTGCGCGAGCTTCACGAATGCGATCGAATCAAGTACGCTTGCACAGACCGTCAACAGCAGAAACGGTGGCGCAAATACGTCGTCGTTTGCGCGCCGAAAATGCATACGACCCGTCTGAAATTTTACATGTATTGGGACTACTTATCGCTCATGTGTTATGTCCTCATAAAAGGAGGGTTTCTAGCCACTGGTCAATGGCGGATGATAGAGCAGTCCCGGCAGGTATATTGGGAAGATTCATGGCTCGCAATCGGTGGAATTCTATACTACGTGACTTAGATTTTGTGAATAACGAAGCTCCTCATGTTTGCGATCGACTGTGGAAGATACGAATCGTTGTGAACGCATTGAGTCGTGGTCCCTCCCTGCTGTCTTTTGATTTCGATGAAGTTGTGCTGCCATCTACGTCGCGAAGAAACACCACACGCATGTTCCGGCCTGTCAAGCCTCATCGCTATGGCACCAAACTGTTCATGGTATGCTGTCCCGAGTGAGAACGGTCCCTACTGTTCTAGTGGTACCCGTCCTCGCTCGGGATCGCCTGGAGAACAACTGCTTGAAGCTACGTCCTGTATGAGGCGACGGTCGCCTGATTTGACCGATTCCCGGTATGGGGCGTCAACCGCCTTGGTGTTAGTGGGTAACTCTTGGCGGTGAACGTTGTCATTCCCCGATTGGACGGGCAAGTCAGATCTGGCGCCGCCCATGGGTCCAGGACGGAAGGCACGGACCTAGGAGACTCGGGAGGACAAGCGGGAGTTGACGGGGAGCCAGACAGGGTGAGTGAGAATACGCTGAGCGGTCATCAAGCGTAGCGTGCGGCACAGGTGAGTCCAGAGAGCGTGGAATCGAAGCGCGTGGAGCCAAGGAACTAGGAGGAAAGGAGAAAGGTGGGTCAGTCGTGAATTTACCCCTTACATAACAAGTTGCTAGATTGTTGGTAGCTTGTTAGCGTGTGAGTGTCTTGGTTTGGTATCTAGCCTCTGGCCTCTTCCCCCATACAGCGCAGGAACGCCCCCCCCCCCAAAAAAAAAAAAAAGAACAGTTCGCGGCACGTGGTGGAGATGCAGGTTTCGGTTCCTCGCTGTGGAGAAGCCAGCGTCGGAGGTCTGTAGCAATCGAGCGTCGGTTACGTGAGTATCGAACGCCAAGGCTGGGACCCAGTGTTCGAGCGCTACACGTCGACCAGCAGCTCCAGGAGCTAGCGTACGTCGGGGTCGTGCGAGGAACGTTTGTGTAGTACGAACCGACGGAGGGACGGTATAGAAGCAGACGGTGCTACGGGGAACTGAGGAGAACCACGTCAATCAAGCGTCGAGCTAGAGGGTCAGAGGATTACAAGAGTACAAGGACGGAAAACGGAGCGTAAATTAGGACTGAAGATGGAAGGTTTTGAAGATGAATGAAGTGATGCTAAAGAGGAGACCGTAGGTGAGCCGTTGGTGGACGTAGGTGGTGGAACATCCCTCGCACTCGGACAGGGCCTTGGTCTAGAGGAGCGTTGGAAGAACTCTGATAAGAGGAAGATGCAGACGAGGTGAAGGAAGATGATGAAGATGAAGGAGACGCCGGCGTCGAGACCGAACCGGAGACTGAGGTCAAGGCTGAGGACGGCGTGGAGGTGGAGCCTTATGAGGAGTCAGGCTACTATGAAACTGGAGTAGTGTACGAGACTGAACCATCGAGGGAAGGGCGTTCTCAGTACGGTCCGTCTGCGCATCCTGGATTCGGCGGAGCGTACTATGTTGGGTCCGAGTATGGTTCGTACGGTAACTACGGAGGCTACGGCCAACTGTTAGAGTACGAGGGTTATGGAGAAGCTTACGAGGGGTCTCGGTACCATCCGGGGCCTAGCGGCTTCATCACGAGGTACATAGGACCCGAGACGAGGAGGGTTAAGCGGCCAACTTTCGACTGGAGACCTTCGGCGCCCCGGGCTCTACGGCCTTCGGGGCCTAGGATGTCTGGCCCCTCTCACGGATGGCAAGAACATTATGGCGTGGCGCCAGTTCTCAGATGCACGGCTGCTCCATCCGCCCAGCGCCGGCCTGTTCCGCCGAACGTCTCCAAGAAGCAGGTGTCGATGAAGAGTGTCCCTGTGTCGAAGCCCGTGAAATCAGGGCCGAAGTCACCGGCTGTGGCGGGGTCCCCCGGTCTAACGCCGGGTAAGCATCGACGAAGCCTGGGGCGTGTGCTAAGCCCAGTGGAGGAGCGGTTGGAACTACGGGAACACCGCGTGGTGCCTCGAGCGGTCCGACCCAAGTCTGCTGCACCTTTGAGCCCGATTGCTCTTACGCATGCTGTTGCCGAACGCGGTGAAAGTGTTGCCGCTGTTCCACTCGGCTGGTATTACTGTTGAGAAGGCGAGGGACGTTTGGAAAGCTTTCGAGGACACTACGAGTGGTCTCCACGACCGTTCCCGATTGCTGGTGTACCGTCAAAAGATCAAAGGAAGTGAGGCTGAGTGATGGTCGAACAACCCGAGCATTTAGATGTTCGGGACGCTGAAGACCCACTTCCACAATCATTTCCTGAACCGAACGGCGGGTGAGTTGCGGGAACGGTTGCACTCGGCTAAGCGGGCGCGAGGAGAATCTATCGAGGAATGCGGGGATCGCGTGTGTGTCGGACCGCTGTGACTCGCTGGTACCAGCCCTTCCGGCGTGGACACAACCACCGCCGCATGCTGCCGATTTTGGATTCGAGCCCCGCCTGTGCTATTTCGGTGGCGTGCGAATGGCTTATGGCGAAGGACATGTACCGTCCTGCGAAAGAAGACGAGGATTTTGACGAAGTAAGGACTGCGAAGAACGGTTCCACGACCGAAAAGTCTAGACTGCCCCTACCTGTGCTGGACCAAGTGAACGCTCTGGCGCAAGAGGTGAGGCCTTTTGTGCATGATGAGAAGGAGTGGAGGAACAAGGTGAAGAACCAGCTGGAACATCTCACCAGGTCTCCTACCAGGCCCCGTCCACTGTAGCCGCGATCCCGCCGGCGGCTCAGCCCGCGCGTCTGAGCCCGCCGCAGCAGCAAGGGAACGGTAGTCGATTCCGTGGGATTCGGGTGGATGAAGACAGTTGTGCTCAAGACGGACCTCCGACCCGTGAACGTTGTCACTACCTTGGACACAGTCGCGAGACTTGCCTTCGACGGTCCATGACTTGCCGCCGTTGTAACCAGTGCGGTCACGTGGTAGTCGAGTGCGAGCAACCTTCGAACTCCAGCTACTACGGGAGCGAGAATCGTCACTGTGTTTTCTGTGAGGACAACAGCCCCTCAATGAACCAATGTCCTGCGATCGCGAGGCTGCGTGCCTTGGACATTTAATTGTTGTCTTATCTTGTCTTAAAGCATAGCAAATTCCTATTTTTCAGCAGAATGCTGCGGCGAGCCAAGCCGAACCTCGTCTCTGAAGACGGCGAGAGGAGAGGGAAGGGAGAGCCGCTCCTTTCTCTGGCCAGAAGATCGGCTCGGATGGTGATCGCGTGCGTGTAGACGTTGAGACGCGTGTCGATGTTACCGTACCTCGAGCGGTGGTGAAGCGAGAGAGTGAAAGCAGAACGTTGTCGAAGTCGGCTAAGGCAGCTAAAGGAACGGTGCCGCCGCCGAGGGATACAGGGAGTAAGAAGAAGGCGAGAATTGTTGGAGTGGTCAAGGCGGTTGCAGCCGGAGCGGGCTCATGAGAACAGCCGAGCGTATCGCTGTCCCAGGAGAGGCAGACTAGAGTAAAGTATGTGGCGAGCCTGGAACAGTGGAATCGGCTGTACCGGAAACGGAGGCGACCGTCCCGGAGGAGGCAGTGAACAAGGTGATCTTTGGGATCCAAAAGGCAGTCGTGAAGAGTGACT
The DNA here is from genome assembly GCA_030267785.1 of Phytophthora fragariaefolia. Classification (NCBI taxonomy): domain Eukaryota; phylum Oomycota; class Peronosporomycetes; order Peronosporales; family Peronosporaceae; genus Phytophthora; species Phytophthora fragariaefolia. The sequence continues at coordinate 11,167 of BSXT01001301.1, forward strand.
CGATCCAAAGCTAGGGAACCCGCGGATGAGGCGCCTACCTGGAACGGAACGGATGAGCCGAGTGGCGTTGTGAGTATAGAAGTCCCGACCAGGAAAATCACACCCTTGCTCTCAGCTGAGACGGCCGAAGGTCATTCCGTCGCGGCTAAGGAGGAGGGGCTGAAGGGTACCAACGCTTGTTCTCGGCCGAAGAGCTAGGTGCTATGGAAGATATTTCTCCAGGACTGGAAAGGACGGCTTTAGCGGAACAAGAGGTTTCAGTCGAGAAAGAAGAGTACGACAAGGAGTTGGAATACCGTATGTTCCCGCTGGACGAAGTGGAACTACAGGGGCGCGTGAAAAAGAACGCTGAGGAGCAGAAGGAACCGTCTATTGAGGTAATGGCGGAGCATTTGGGCCTGTCCGTTGAAATATTAGAACGGACGAAGGAAGCATCCCCGGATGGGTTTTCGTCAGCAGAATATTGGCAAGAATGGTTCCAGAACACGCTCAAGAGTTCCAAGGGCGAAGCGAGCCAACCGGGATTTCAAAGTTGTCGAGACGAGGGCGATGAAAGGCGTACCTGAAGCCGCGGAAGTCGCGTACGAAGACTTTGGGTTGTCGAGGCGAAAAATCAACGCGAGAGAAGACCAGCAGGAGCAAAACAAAAGGGCAACCATGTTGGTGACGGAAGCCGATGTGTTAGCGAATATAGGCGCTCCGCTAGAATGTGTGAGCGGCGCCGCGCTGTCAGTCTCCCCGGAAACGACTAAAGAAGAGATTGATTCGTCCGTAATGAGGTTCATCGCCCGCTTGACTGTGTACGAGATGCTGGAAGACTACAAGAACGGTGAATTGGTGACGGAAGGCGTGGTGGAACGGGCGCCGGACCTGAACGGAAAAAAATAAGGAACTATCGATGCCTGATGAGGTGCTGTTAGTGGACTTGGAGCAATTCCGTCTGCGGGCAAGCTGTCTGGCATAGAAGCTCGCGGTTCCGAACCGCTGTTGGGGCCTTCTCTCGAAGCGGACCGAGCGCTACTACAGTCTGAACATTTGGAACAAGCTGTGGGATCGCGCGAGTCGAGCACGGACGTCACACTCTCGTCGACGAAAGCGCCGAGACAAAAAGAGAGTGCGCTTTGACTGTTCTGCCTTGTACATCGAGCGTGCCGAAGCTGTGAGTGGCATGGAGAGGAATCCTGAAAACGAAGTTCGTGTCTCTACGTGAGCTTGGTGGGCCCGCTACGAGGTCGACCCGGACGGAGTGAAAAACGCGGTCTAGTCAAGGTGGTCACGGTTAACCTACCGAACAGTTTAGGTTTGAGAACTGACGGTGATGAGGAGTGCGGCTTCCCTGAGGTCGTAAAGGGGGGAGGCGAGTGGTCGGTGCCGTAGGGAGCTTTGAAGCTCTTTCGGGAGGACTGTCTGCCTTCGAGGATGCTAGCGGACACCGGTGGTACCTGAGTTTGGTCGACGCCAAAGTAATGAAACGGTTGGGCCGGGCGAGCGAACCCTTGAAGCCTTACGACGGTATGGTGCGGAGTTGTTCAGGGCACTGCCTGCACATTCGTGGCTGGATGGCCTTGCCGATCCGCTTGGGCTCGTTGGAGATCACGATGAACTTGGTGGTAGCGGACCGATTGCACTGCGACGCTATCTTGGGCGGGGACGCTCTGGGAGCGTTTGGAGCAGTAATTGATATAGCTGAACGTACGATGATTTTGAAGAGCACTCAGGAAGTATTGGCGCTAGGAGTAACCGTGGTACAAGATACCTACATGACCGCGATGGCTGTCTCTGTACGACTTCCGCCGCGAGGAGAAGCCCTGGAGACGACCAATGTGATCGGCGAGGCGGCTGACAACGCAACCGTGTTGGTGGAAGGCTCGCTGGGCCTGCCTCCGACGCTGTGTGTGGCGCGCACACTATGCACAGTTCAGAATGGCCAAGTGATCGTCGAAGTCTGCAACGCCTCGACGGACGCGTACTGGATCAAGAAGGGGGCCGTGGTGGCCTTGACGGCCATGATCCCTGAGTCGGTGTTCGAGTCCCCCCCCTCCGCCTGAAGAAAGGAATCCAGAGGAAAGTAGGCCGTCGGAAGGAGATCCAGAGGGTGAGCCGAGAGTCGTCGGGTCTGTCGCTGAAGAACGGAAAGACCATATCGAAAGGGCTGTTATGGCCTCGAAGCCGGACATTCTGCCTGACAAGGGCGTGGTGGCTGACTTCTCGGACACTAAATTGTCAGAGGAACAGAAGACTTTGTTACAAGAGGAGCTGAACGCTTTCAGTGACCTCTTAGTAGAGTCATCAAAGAAACCGGGACGGACGGACCTTCTGAAGTTTGAAATCGATACGGGGAATAACCGTCCGATCAAGCAGCAACCGTACCGAGTCTCAGTCGCTGAGAGAGAAATCATTGAAGCGGAAGTGGGAGAGTACCTAGATTTGGGATTGATCCGCCCTTCGAATAGCCCTTGGGCGAGTCCGGTCCTCATGATTAGGAAGCCTGATGGCGGGATTCGGTTCTGTATCGGCTATCGCCGACTAAACGCAATGAACGTGAAAGACTGCTACCCGATGCCCTTGATAGACGACATCCTTGACGTCTTGGGAGACGCTCGACTGTTCTCTACTATGGACATTGCGTCCGGCTACTTGAACGTGCCGATGCACGAGAATAGCGTTGCTAAAACTGCGTTCACGTGCAAATACGGGCTATACGAGTGGTCGGTAATGCCGTTTGGTCTTTGTAATGCAGTGCCAGCTTTCGAACGGTCGATGGAGACCGTTCACGTGGACTTGAAGTGGCGCGTGTGTCTTGTGTACTTGGACGATTGTGTTATTTTCTGCCAAGACTTTCCCTCTCACTTGGTCCGAGTCCGACAAGTTCTGACGCGCTTCCGACATGCGGGATTCAAGCTAAAAATGAAGAAGTGCCATTGGGGGCGCAGTCAAGTACCGTTCCTCGGCCACCTCGTGACTGCGGCGGGCATCTTGCTGAACCCGGAAAAGGTCAAGGCCGTTATGAACCTGCGGAGGCCGTGCAACGTGCATGATATACGGTCGTTCCTCGGCCTAACTAGATACTTTCGCCGTTACATTCCGGGGTACGCGTTGAGTTCGGCCCCGCTGGAACGCTTGAAGGTGAAGGAGGCTCCGTTCTTTTGGAACGAGGACTGTGAGGGACTGTGAGGGTGCTTTCCAGCCGCTGAAGCGTGCGCTGATGAAGCCGCCTATCTTGGTTTACCCGGATATGAAGAAATGGTTCAAACTCTACGTGGACTCGTCTCGCTACGCCGTAGGCGCATGCCTCATGCAGTAATCTGGGGGCCGCGACCGTGTTGTCGCTTACGCGAGCAGGTTGTTGACTGGACAAAGCATAAAAGCTGGATCACGAAACAAGACGGTGTCTCCGAGATAGAGTACTGGGGAGTGGTTTGGGCGACGCGCAAGTTCCGCTGTTACCTCGACAAACGCGAGTTCGACGTGTTCACGGACCATCAGGCGTTGCCTTGGGTCTTTAACCCAGGTAACCGCACCGGGAACGCCAAGCTAACCCGGTGGGCTATGGAACCCTCCAACCTACAGTTCAAAGTCCATTATAAACCTGGTACTGCTATGGGGCACGTCGATGGCTTGTCACGGTTGCCGATGAAGAATGTGAACGCTTTGACTATGGCTGATCTCCTGAACCCGGAACGCCCGAATGAGAACGGAGTTCCGTCTTCAGTCGGGGAGCCGTCGGAGACCGCCCCTGAACCTGAGGCTGCCGGGCCCGATTCCGACAAACAGAGTAATAGCGACAGCAAGCCAAGCCCGAGAACGACGAAAAGCGGGCGTTGGAGTATGCCACCGAGCCTATGGAGGTGGAAACGGACAAAGCTTCGGCTACGCCTGTGGCGCCGACGTCGGTTGATGTGTTTGGACTGAACTCGGAGCTTTTCCTAGAAGAACAGCAGGAGGTGTCGTGGATCAGGGCGCTGGTGGCGCTGCTACAGGACGGGGCCCTACCCTTGGATCCGTTCTTACGCCGGCGTATCGTGCAGATGGCGCCGAAGTATTGTGTCGTGAACGGTCTGCTGATGCGAACCGTTCACTTGCCGGCCAATGTTGGGTCCGCCAGCACCGTGACTGTTCCGGTGTTGCCGCTCCCGTTTGTGAACACGTTGTTGCACTTATGTCAACGAGACTTGCTTTCATCGCACCTGGGACTGACTAAGACGCACAACAAGTTCAGACGTCACGCTTACTGGCCTGAATGGCGCAAGGACGTTGCTGAGTACCTACGTGGCTGCATGAAATGTGGTGGAGGAAAAGGACCTCGACCGGGGACGTATGGCCGAATGCAGAGAATGCCGGTCGCCGATCTGACGGGGCCTTTCTCGCTTCTGGTGGTGGACGCTGTGGGACCTTTACCAGAGACCAAACGGGGAAACACATGCATCCTTGTCTTTGTAGACTACTTCACGAGGTGGGCGGAGGCATTCGCTGTTGGCGCCTTGGCCTCGCTCACCTTCGTGGACGCTATGGTGAACGGTAGTGTGTCTCGTCACGGAGTGCCGTCACGGTTGCTCAGTGACAACGGGCGCAATTTCACGTCGGACGTGGCTAAGTCTTTCTATCAGACACTCGGAATCAAGAAGTTGTTTGGAGCCGCCTACCATCCGCAGACTCAGGGATTGGTAGAGCGCTTCAACGGGACGTTCATCGGAATGTTACGGTTGCACGTGGACAAAGCGCAAACTGACTGGGTTGTGTATTTACCACGTGTCTTGTTCACTTATCGAACTGCTTACCATGAAGCCCTAGGGGACACTCCCTTCTTCACGCTGTACGGACGTGACCCGGTGCTCCCTTTGGACGTGGCGTTCCCGAACCTAGGCAAGAAGTGGAAGAGCGATGAAGTTGCACTGTATCGACGACGAGAACAGTGCCGTTCTCTGAAGGACTTGCGGCACCTCGTGGAACGACAGCTCGTGAGGGCGCAAGATCGACATGAACAGAGCCTACGGAACCAAGTGGAAGTGCAGTTCGAAGTGGGTGACCCGGTCTGGGTGTATCAGGTTTTCAGATCCAAGTGCGGGGAGAAGCTGACAAAGAAGCTGGCGTTCTCCTGGCACGGTCCGTACCGTGTCATGGGTAGAGTCGGGGAGAACGCCTACCGCATTGATATCCCGTCGCATTCTGATAAAGTGGTGACGATTAACGTCAAAACGATGAAGAAGTTTCGCGGGCGATGGTCCCAGCCCTACTTGGACGAGATACCAGATGGAGTTGATCGGAACGAAGAAGCCGAAGACGGTCCCCTGGAGGAAACGGTCCTATCCGCTTCGAGCTTTACGGAACGGTTGGCGGTCGGAAGAGATTACGTGGCTTTCACTGGGACCGACGCTTCCCTTCTGGAGGTGGTCGCCAAGCGAGTGGTGAATCGTAAGGCGGAGTATTTGGCGCTGACGGCGACCTATGAGACTTTCTGGTTGCCGCGATCAGCGTTGATGCCTGTCTACTTGGAATTAGTGCACGCTTTTGAACGGTCGGAACGGATGAAGAAAGGACTTCCTGTCTTGAGAAGGAGTGTCCGGTTGGCGGACGCTAATGAAAGAGTGGAGGGTGATGACCTGCTACTGGTGTGATGTTCTCTGAAGTGCTTCCTGCAGAGATTGAAACGGTTAAGGTAGATTGAAAACAGTCAAGCTGGAGGTTTCAGGAACTGTTTGGTGAACGCAGAGTGTGTGTGTGTTAAATTGAATTATTTCATTAAATACTATATTGGGGACGGAACGCTTGGGAAACTAAAAACGCCAAGAAAAGAACATGCGTTCCGGGGTCAGTCAAATAGAATGAAGACCCTTCACGAAGTTTTGCGAGAACACTTGTCACGACCTTTGTCGTAGCTCTTGCCGCTGGACTTGTCATCGCCAGAGCTGGTCGACTCGGTGCCCAGGCTGGAAACGGAGGTGGCGGCGGCATCCTTGTCCGCCTTGTCGTTGGTACCGCTTTCGACGTCGTCGTCCTCGTCGTCCGAGCTCTTGTGGGAATTGTCGTTGGGGGGCTTGTCACTGGGATTGACGTCGTGTTCTGCGTCACTGGGCTCGCCCTCGCTGGCATCAGAGTCGGTCAGCCCCGAGTGCTCGCCCTGCTTCAGGAGAGCCTTTGGCGATGCGCTGATCACTGACTTTCGCGGAGTGGGGGGGGGGCGAATGGTAGGATGACCGTCGATCTCGTAGTCCGAGTCATCCTCATCTTTCTCAGTGTCCTGGAACGGTTTCTGGTTGAAGACGGCTACTGGCTCGTTGTTCGCGAGCGGCTGTCCCAACTCGTCGAAGGTCTCCTGAAGTTCTTCGCTGGCCAGCAGTTTCTTCCAGTCGCCGCAATTGGTGTTGTCCACCCAGCTGGAGTAGGGCGGATCACTGTTCTGCACGTCGGGTACTACGCGGGCCAAGGCACGGTTTGTCAGGCGCAAGTGTTCCGGGCGCACGGGATCCAGAGCGTGTGTCTCCACGAGAAGCTCCGGGATGGACGCATATCCGTCCTCGTCGACTCTGCTGGGCTCAGGATACGGCCGATGATCACGCGGTAACGGCTCGGATTGTTGCGGAGGACGGATGCGAGGTCCTCCTGAGTGGGGACATCATTCTCGTCGTGGTCGGCTTTGGCGGCTTTGGCACTGGCCGAGTGTTTGGCTGCCTTATCTCCTAGCCACATCAAGTTGTCGTGGGCCTCCTTCACGATCAAACGAAGGGAGCCATAGTACCCGAAGAGATCGATGTTGCGGCTCACGAACTGGAACCGCGCCACTATAGCGTTCAGCTTTTGCTTGCGGCGCTCGTTCGCCTTGGTCGTGGGTGCATACAGTCGCAGTCCAAGAATACGGAACGGAATTGCATCACGAGACGATAGTGGGCCAGACAGAGGTCGAGCTGCTCTTCGGGGTCGTACCAGGCGCGTTGACCGTTCCAACGGTACGCCAAGCGGACGACCACTGTTCCTTGCTCGGCGGCCGTTTGTTCGAGTTGATCGAGGTCTGCTCGGATTTTCGAGGGGACATGAGCTGGCAAGTTCTGCTTAAGGGAGGGAGCTCGGCGCAACTGCCGCTGCTTCTTCTTGGTGGAGCCCGAAGCTTTGGAGTTGCCGCGAGCACTGGGACGTTTCCCGTGGAACGGAGAGGCGATGAACGTGAAGAGGGCATGGGCGGGAACTTCACCGCGCAGCGAAGCATCTGGGTGTGGAAGGATCACGACGGCTCATTCCAGAAGCGGCGGCGAGCCGTCGTCATCGGCGAGCACGGACACGGCGAGCGTGTTGAGGGCCTCTAGCCTTACGGAAGCATCGTTGGCGGCCAGGGTGGGGCGGAATCGTTCCCAGAACTCCACTTGAGCCCTGAGAACGGCGTGGTCGTTACCGTCGTCTGTGTCGAGACGAGCGCGCAGCTCTTTGGCGATCGTGGAGGCGGTCGAGGCCGTGGTCGAACGAGTACGGGGCTTGGTCATGGCGAGGAACGTGCGCGGCTGGGGCGGGGTGCGTCGGGAACGGCAAAGTGGCCAATGAAAGGAATGTGGCTAAGGCGGCTAAGAAGTTGCGATCGATGGAGGTTGAGCTTGAAGCGTTGTTGGTCAATCCCCATCTGTCACATGAGTCGGTTCCCCCCGAACGGTTGACCATCCCTCAACCCCTTTTTCGCGAGGGGGGCTAATATCTCGCTAGTCCCGATAATGACATATAAGGACGCAAGAGACTGTGTCCGGTGATGACTAGTGGTAGTGGTGCTCGCGGTCGTCTCCCACCCGGAAGGTTGCAGTGTTGAGCGCTCATGACTGCGAAAGGACTGGACGATTGTGGCTTTTGATGTAGCCGGCTCATTTTCGATTTGGAATGGTGCCAGACAGGGAGGCTGCGTCGAGTGTGCTGTTGTGGAGTCTGGAAAGTTTGGCCTCGCTGATGGCTACCGGTTGGGCGTTCGGCCTTGCCCATTGACATTGGTGGCTGGTGCTCATGGTATTCGCCACCGTGTGGACGGTCACCGCTCCGCTCCGTGGGTTGGTTGGTAGACTGATGTTAGCCACGGGATCGTTCGTCTATAGGTGGACAGAAATCTTCTAGGCTTGCCTACATCGCTATCGGCAATACGTGCGTAAGCCGGAAATGCTGGAAAGGCCGTGATATTCTCGGTGGTGCAAGGGCCGAAGCGCTAATCGGAACGCCGATGGTGGTGCTGGTCGCTCGGAGAGAGCACCTCGGCGGACTTGGACGACTTCTTTACAAGTGGTTGGACGCTCATGATGCATGGTGGTGTGTCTTCCTGCCCGACATCTTGCAGACGGCGTGCTATGCGTCGGCACACTACTGGGAGGTCCTCCACGTCGAGTCGGCGAGAACGGCGGACCGTGCTGGGATCCTCGTCTGGTCTGTTTGGGCGGTAGTCACGGTGAGCTTGTACGCTCTGTGCGTCTGCGTGCTGTTCACGTATGAAATGGTGGAGGGTGTTTGCCGAGGATGGCTGGGCGTTCTAAGCGTCCTAGTTGTGATGAACTTGGTGTTCAGTGGCGTCGAAGGGATCGTTATCGCGGAGGGCGTTGCGCTGGACAGAACGGCGGTGAGCTTCAGTGTGGGGATAGCATTGATCGACTGTGCCTGTCGACTGTGGCACCTTTTCAAGACCGAGGGGTCTTCGCCATTAGACAATGTCAGCGAACGCTACCGTGACTGGCAACAAGCGATGGAGGAACAAGAACAAGCCGAGCGACTCGCGGACGCTTTTTGGCGTATGGACGGTGGAGTTGGACGAGCACCCACCGGGGCAGCCGATGCGGTGTGAGCGGCGAATGCCGACCGCCGTGTTTTGAGAGAGTCGCGGGCCCTACAGCGTGCGCGCTGGGAGAGCGTCCGTGCCGCTGAGTTCACCAAGGCTGAGCGCGCAAAAGAGGAGGCTCGGCGATGACGCCGAGGTGTCGTCGGGGGGGATGTCCCGAGTGAGAACGGTCCCTACTGTTCTAGTGGTATCCGTCCTCGCTCGGGATCACCTGGAGAACAACTGCTTGAAGCAACGTCATGTATGAGGCGACGAGGCGTGGGACCGGTCGCCTGATTTGACCGATTCCCAGTATGGGGCGTCAACCGCCTTGGTGTTAGTGGGTAACTCTTGGCGGTTAACGTTGTCATTCCCCGATTGGACGGGCAAGTCAGATCTGGCGCCGCACATGGGCCCCCGACGGAACGCATGAAACTAGGATACTGGGGAGGACAAGCGGGAGCTGACGGAGCGCCAGACTCTATTTTGATCTTGATGTTTTTCTAGAATAAATCAATGATAAAGCTGGAGGTAATAACCAAAAACTAATATTATTCATTCGTACAGATGGTCTACGATTTAACCAACGTGAACGTCCAGCTTTACCTAATTTAATTTTTTTATGATTAATGTTAGAGTAGTTGATGCTTTAGGTCAACCAATTGATACACCGAGTAAAACTTGAACTCTACCACCTCTAACTAAAACAATAGAATGCTCTTGTAAAGTATGTCCAATACCTGGGATATTAGTAATTATCGTATATCTACTTGATAGTTTATCAAAATAAAAATATTCAAATAAATGGAATATTTTAAAAAAATACTATATTAAAATAGCCACATGTAAATAAAAAAAATAACTAACGTGAACGCCCAGCTTTACCTAATTTAATTTTTTATGATTAATGTTAGAGACTATACATAATGTTGCATAACAAGTTAATAAATAATATAACACCATCGGCTAAAAAATCATAATAACTGTATAAAACTTGACCTATTGTCTCAATATTTGTGATTATATCTAATTGATTTATAAGTTTTCTTTTAAAGGTTTAACATCCTACAAAAACGAATCCAACATTAATTCGTTTTAATGGATGAATCCAACATTAATTCGTTTTTTATGGATGTTAAACCTTTTTTTAAGGGGTGAGTGCGGATGCGCTGAGCGGTCATCAAGCGTAGCGTGCGGCACAGGTGAGTCCAGAGAGCGTGGAATCGAAGCGCGTGGAGCCAAGGAACTAGGAGGAAAAGAGAAAGGTGGGTCGGTCGTGAATTTACCCGTTACATAACAAGTTGCTAAATATTTGGTAGCTTGTTAGCGTGTGAGTGTCTTGGTTTGCTATCAAGCCTCTGGTCTCTTCCCCCATACAGCGCAGGAACGCCCCCCCCCCTAAGGGAACAGTTCGCGACACTGCGATTCGAGAACCGCCTACTGTCACCGGTATGTTTTCTTCTTTTTGCTAGTATTTTACGTCGTAACTTACGACTTTTTTGTTTGTGATCTGACATCTAATGTCCTAACTTGCTATGTAGCTTCGAGGTCTACGTTGGAGCGCAAATGGCCGATGTAGCGCCAGTTGATAACAAGACGGGTGCGGCAGCCGTCGTTCGGAATATGAAGATTTTGCTTGTAGATAATATGAACGGCTTTCGTTTGATTGTGATTGATCGTTTCTACTCGTCAGTTGCGCTGACGCTCCAGCTTCTGCCGATGCCTATCTATGTTATTGGAACTATTATGCCAAACCGAATTGGATATGATCCGCAAGTCGTGGATAAGCGTAAGAGCCGCCCGAGAAGTAAACCGAGAGTTAGCTTTGCGTTCACCCGTTGTGTTGCTGTCCCCGTCATGGCTACGTGGCATTGGTGAGACTGCAAGCCACTAGACTACCTGGCGACGGGTGTATCCATGGCGGAATAACGGCTCAATAGTAACGTCCGACAGGTGGGGCAAATTTCGGTAAGGTGCCCGAAGCTGATATCGAACTACCAACATTGGATGTGGGGAGTTGATGCGCACGATCAACTCCGCCTCCAATCTTACTCCATCCAGACATCGATTCGTTATCGCAAGTATAATAAGTCGTTGTTCCTGGGGTCCATGGATATGGCTGTAGTAAACGCGTATATCACACACAAAGAGGCTAGCAAAATACGAGGCATTCAACCAATGTCGCGGGGAGAATGGGTGAACACGCTACATAAGCATCTGTTGCAGCTCAAGCCCGAGGATTTCGTCGTCGAACCGAGCGTCACCCCCGTACAGGCTGGACGGAGCCGTTCTAAGCGCCGGCGCCAGACCACGCACACTCACAAGCAATTTGACGATTGGGTAACAGTGTCTTGCGTCCAAAAGCGCAGACAGCACAATTGTAAAGTGTGTGCTCTTCTCCGAGGTGACCGTAATAGGATTTTCCAGACGACGTTTTTCTGCGTGGAAGCAAAGTGCTTCTTGTACCCAGAAGCTCGGCGTGAGTACAATGGAGAAACTACGACCTGTTTCCAGATATGGCACGAAGACTTTGACGCGGGTGACGCTATTCCTGACTCGCTGGGTAAACGCGTGGTGTTGCGGCGTCCGGGAAAGGTTGGTCAACGCAAGAAGACGCGGCGCGAGCTCCTCCAGGATGGCGATACATCCGTTGAAATAGCAGATGTATAGGCTGCTATGATTGATGCAGTGCTTATTCGGTAGTGATTGAATGATATCGTGTCCCGTTGTTCATGATACCATGCGTTTCAGTTGATTCTTTATGAGTATTCCTGCCCCTCGTTCTTCCTTTGTGGTCAACCGATCTCGATGATCTTCCATCTATCGATTTTGGACTACTTTGTGCTGTATTTTCTTTTTATGAATGACGTCGTAAGTTGCTACTACGGTAGTACTTCGGGGTACCTTGCGTTCTCGGGAAGGATTCGTAAGTCGTAAGTGATACAACATTGACAGCTAAAACCTCCCAGACACTATACCCCAAACCTAGTGTATCCATGAGTGGAAAAGAAATCCCTATACAAATAAAAGCATACCAATTATGCCGTAAGTTACGACGTAAAATTAGCGGCTCAGAGGCCAAATTTGTGGTAACAGAGGGGTTAACCATGGCAGAAAATCTCCGTGGTCACGGTGTTTAGTTGGGCAGCTTGGGCGTGGAGGGAAGTCACATCGGAAGCTGTACAAACCTGTTGGATACCCTTAGGTATCGTTCTTCGCCCCTCTGAAGTAATGGAAATGCTGCACTTTGTTGGTCCGACCTTTCTGGGGAAATCTGTACAGATGAGGGCGTCAATAAGGAATGCCTGATACATAACAAATCTCATGTGGTATGAAGCGATTAGAGAGCATAAATTAATACTGGATGGTAAAACTACTCAATTTAGTAAATTATATCGCTAATCTGAGTCCGGTTCACGTATATTCGCGTGAAACGAGGCCGCTCAGACACTGGAATGTGGAGAGCTTCAGCGTACCGTAAAAGCTATATCGAAAGCCACCCCTTGTAGCACCAGGACACCGAGTTCATGGGAAAAGGCAGCTTCAATATATTACTAATCTCGAATGGTTATTTATAATTAAGAGCGCGTCATGCCAAATAGAGCGCCCATCGCCCTAGCCTTCATCTGTAGCATTAGTGGTGATACAGGAACGCCTTCACGATGCAGGTCTCGGATCCAAAAGGCCAGTCGGTCCTCCGCCGCACGAGGAAGAGCCCGGCCAATGCCTACGCGCGGCTTTTTACACAATTTCTCATTTCCTTTAGCTACTTGCTCTGCGATCTCGGCACGCTCTCTGTGCCATTTTTGGAGCTGGCATTTCTTGTTCTTGCGCTGTGACCCCTTCAGAAACGGATAAAGTGTGTTACCGCAGCAGCGATGCCATGACTCTCACTGTAAGCACTGATAGTGTGACGCTGCTGAAAGCTGACTGGGGTTCGTTCATATTGGGCTGGAGAAGCATGGAAACCTTTCCCACTCGGGTGTCCGTCACGAGGCATAGTGCGCCTGCAAGTTTTACTTGAATGCTGTAAACAAACTAGTGGTAACCAGCAATACTCTGCTCTAGCCAGTGAGACTTTATTGGTGGTGGTAGTAATTTATCGAGGGGTGTCTTTTGATAAGACATGACACATCACTAACATCGCGCATTTTGATTGGCTTAGAATTTTGGACTGTCGCTGCAAGGGGTGGCTTTCGATATAACTTTTACGGTACAGCCGACCGAGAATCATCAGCATCCGCCCGGAAATGGGTACGTACTCCTGCTCAGTGTACAGCACCATCTTGACGAGACACGAGTTCAGTACCACCATGGAGGCGCAAGGCATCGTCTTGCGGCAGCGAGGCGATTAGCTTAAGAGAGCTCTCCTTGTCGAGGATCATGACTTCCCCGGCGCTTTTTCCAGATTGAACTTCTCCCGAGCCCATTCTCCTAGAACGGCAAGGCTCCACTAAGGCTCCCGGGTGTGCATTGCACAGAGATCGAGCTGCTGCTGTTTAGTGAGGCGCATTCCTCGTGCATGCTCCTGGATTTCCCGCCCATATTCAAGTCCCCCTGGACAATGACATCTGTCACTATTCAGGGGGACTGGACTATGATAGTACTTCAAGTCTTTGCCTCTACAATTACATACTATTAGATTTTGTAGGTTATAGGATGACACCCGTTCCTTATTCACGCCCTCATCCTACACTACTAATTGGAGTACGGTGGTGTCCGTCAGTAACGCATTCCTGTCACGCTAATCCGGACTTTTGATTGGTCAAAAATACTTTTGGCTGCCGAGCGAAGCGAAGGCGGCCCTAATTGGCCAAAACAACTTTTGGCTGCCGCGTAGCGAAGGCGGCTCTGGTTACATTATGGGGACCACATAAAACTATGTGTTGAACATGAAAACGCACTTAACCTGGCAACATGGCAAACCTTGCCGCGCTGGCGTAAGGGTGCTCAAACAGTCGAGGTACCTGAACATGGACACAAACCGGGCATCAAATGTCTTACATAGAAGTGTGATTTACAGGTTTGTGGTCCACACAAAAGGATACCGCACAGCGAAGGCGGCGCCCGATTGGCCCTTCCGCTGCCGAGCGACAGCGAGAACGACCCCATTAGCTAGAATTGTACCATGTTCTCCACACAATAGTAATGTGGACTACATCATCGCAATGTGGACTACATCATAGTAATGCGGACTACATAATCGTACTTATAGCGGACTTTCTACTTACATTCCTAATTTGCGCGCTGTTGCACGAGCTGGACAATGTACGCTGCCCGCCATAGTACGGATTAGTCTAACCTGGACACAAACTGTGCACGCACAACCTGTACATAGACGGGTGCGCGGTATGGACTGCCTAACTGTAGCAATAAACCTATACCGGCTCACGACCCCGTATTGGCCGACAGCCCTCTACTCGGCAACCGATAGGTTGATATTGGAATCGGGTGGTCCACACCAAATCGCACTTCGTGATATGACCAATTGGCTAAAAATAAGTTGGTCGAGGGCCGCCACGACGGCATAGCACATTATATTGACGACCCGCATAGACTAGGATGGTGTGGCGATATTCTGGAGGATATGCGTGCATAGAACCGGTTACAATGCGATAGACAGGCCATAGTATACAGTAGTGCTCGCTATTGGAATTGGAATTGCATATGCACGGAACAAGACTGCTGTACCGCATAGTATACCATAGCCTAGGCTGGGTCGTCGCCCGACATAGGATAACAACACGATAGGTAAGCAGATAGGAG
>BSXT01001302.1:0-19319 GCA_030267785.1 Phytophthora fragariaefolia
CTCGCGCACGTACGAGCTCTCCATCAACGCGCGGGATTCCTCCCGCGCGGCGTTACCGAGTGTGCTGGCTTGGATATCCGCCTGAAGAAGATACGTGGGAGCCACGTTCAGTACTCCTCCGGGATGTCCCGGATGTGGTCCTCGAGTATGAGAGCAAGATTGCGGCCGAGAGCGCCACTGACGCCGATCCTGCGGCGAACGGCGAACGCGAGCCCCCAACGCAAGCACGCGGCGGGGCTCGCCGTGATGATTAAGAACCCAAAACTGATGACGACCCCGGACTCGATCCGGTGACCTTCGACTTGGCAACTCAGAGCATGACCACTAAGCGGGTGTGGCATCGCTTCGCCTCGATGATGGACATTGTGACCAGCGTACACTCAGCCGTCTGAGTGTGTTCATGCTGTGGAAATTGCGTGGAAGTCCAAAGTTCAGCAGCTCGTGGGGTGCCCACAATGTGTTCTGCGACGAGTCGGTGTCTCGGCAGCCGAGTGTACACGTTCAAAAGCTGAGTACACCCACGCATAGTGAGGTGAACACGTGCTCCACGTGGGGATCGAACCCATGCCCACCAGAATGGTTTCGTGCGTGCTTACGCACCGCACCACGCCGGCTTTGTTCGCCATCGATATTCGCGATGTCCAACTTGGTCTTGTTGACTGTCAAGATGACTCGACGGGGCGTGTGTCCCTTCGCCAGCCGTTACGTCGAAAGGTCGCTTCGAAGAACCGCGCAGCACTGACCGTCATCCTGTGTCTCCGCACTCGTCGGGGACGTACTCCCCGTACCCGCGCCCGTCGCCGACCGCGTCAGACGTCCAAGCTGCATCCGTTGTCCAAGCCGGGTCCGTCGTTGACTGCCGAGTTCGCCGTCCATCGGTTGGCTTCAGTTGATTCCCCGTGTTCTTTGCGCTTACGTTGCGTACGCGCAACTTTGAGAGGAGGGTGATGTATTGGGCCCTCCATTTACATATGTAGGTAGACATCTTACAGATATTGCATAAGTAGGCACAAACTGCACACGGTTAGCGTGTGCTGAGTCGTCATCATCTGATTGGATGAAATGTGGGGGAGCCAGACCCCACTTTCATCCAACCAGCTGTTGGCCTGTATTTGAGTGGTTCACATTAGTCCTAAGGGCCGCGCCCTGGTCTAATAATAAATCAGAGTTGAATTTGCACTGGAATTAATACTTAGTTCTCAGTCTAACTGAGAACGGGACGCTGCCTCTACCGCTACGTGTAAGCCAGTGACGGGCATAGTCTAGGCCCGCTACATTCCCCAGCTTGGCACTCTGGTTGTTCCTCGTACTGCTATCCTCTCGCACGAAACGCGCACTCGTCATCGCAGGTCGCACTGTTGCCACATAGATTGCCGCACGCTTCTCGTCTTTCAACAGCGACTCACTATGCAAGACCTTCATCACTTCTTGCAGGCCAGCATCCTCATTCACCTCCTCGGAACAGCTGTGCTGGCCGTTCATCTGCCACGTCGACTCTTCATCTATCACCAAATTGCCTCGTAACTCATTCTGCTCTGGTGGCCCTCGGCGACCACTCACTCTCTGTCCCTGTACAGGCTGTCGGGGCTCTCTTCCTCTCACCGGACGTCGTATCCCCGCTACCACGTCCGTCACTAGTTTTCCGTCGCCTTCTGTGCTAATGGGTGCGTCCTCCGATACTAGTCGTTCCTCACCTTCGCTTCAGGGGTAGTGCAATCCTTCGCTAAGTGCCTGGTTTTTCGACTAGCAACACATGCGAGACCTTTGGGACAAGCGGATGCCCAATGACCCCGTTGCCCGTTGTAGCTGCTGGTTCTGACTAGTTCCCCGTTGGCTGTTCATCTGCTTCTCTTGCGTCATTATCTGCCGTACAGCCGCCTTAATTTTCTTCTTTCGAGGTTTGGCATCGGACTCGCTGCCACTCGATCCCTATACTACGATCTTCTGCTGCTTGGCCTTCTGCTGCTTGACCTTCTGCCGTGGGGCGGAATTCTTCTGTTCAGGACGGCTGCCTCTCGCTATCCGCTTCCTCTCCATATTCTGCGGCCCATACCAATATTTACCATTCCACTTGTGTCCTGGTGGCTTATCCCACTTGCCAGAATACTTATTATAAATTCCTTGAGGATTGGTGAACATCGCAACTCGTTTAACACCATCCTGCGTCGTCGACCCACTCCCGTCTACTAATGCTACAGCACTACTAAACCCTGGAATAAACGACGTTGGCTCCATCATTCCCTCCATTGGTACCACATGCCTACTAGGTACTGTAGCCCATGCCTGCCCTATATCGATCATCTCTTGTGCAACATTCTCCATCGGGTCGTCAATATCGGTGGCTTTGTCAACTGCTTGTTCTAAGGTTCTGGGCCTCGGCCTCTGCTTCACTAGCTTTCGAGTCGCTTTCTCTAGACATCTGTAAAACTGTGCGAGCAACACCCGTTCTTTCACCTTATTCCGTCCAAGAACTTCTCAAACCTGCTGCGAAGTCAGCGTATGTCTCACCCGGCATCATTCGTCGCATACTAACTCTTCATTCTGCGGTGGACTTATCGAGTCGCTCGCCATAACGCCGCAACAATGCTCGCTTCAAATTCTTCCACGTCTTCTTACGATCAGGCGTCCTTCGGTTGATATCCACCCACCACGAGGCAGCGTCTTCTAACAACTTATTTATTATTAGGTTGGGGGATTCACTGATGATACTGCATCGTATTTGCAGGATGCGTCCTACATGTCAGCACTTCTCCATATTACAACACGATTCGGACAGGCATCGGGTCTCATCATCAATGAATCGAAGACAATTATTATCTCGCTGAATGATGGAGCCAATAGCACATTACCACCGCTTCCTGTGGGATTCATTACCAACCTGCAAACCAGACAGCTAGGTACCTTGGCATACGAGTTGGTAACTCTATGACTACCGAAACAAATTGGCAATTAGCGGAACGGAGGGTCAGAACCAGACTTCTATTAGCTTGCTCTCGAACACTAACGGCTGACCAACGCGCGTTAGTGGTATCTTCGGTGATCATCCCAGCACTTCTGTACGTCGGTCGACACGCATGGCCTACGTCAAGTATTGTAAAGCGGCTTTCAAGCTGCATTCATAACTTTGTCTCGCATGGATGTTTTGAGGAGTCTTCGACTGGCAGAAAGGCATGGGTCCTACCAGACATTGCTGGGCTTCAGCGCAGCGAAGGAGGGCTTGCACTACCCGATCTAAATGCAGAACTACTCGCCATGGCTGCGGTGTCGGTCGAGGAGTGGGCTAGTAAGGCAACTCGAGTGCGTCGATTGGTTGGAGATATTTTGTGCGCAATTGACCACAGTAATGCAGACGGAATGACTTATATCACACCAGGATACTCTCCGAGATCGATTAGTGGATTTGGACGGCGGCGAACACTATTTAGTGTAGATGTCACTATGATATTGCACTTTGGCGCGCAACCATTGCAGCCCGGCCACCATACGGTGGTTCGAGAATTTATACGCAGGGCTCAACACGTAATCCTAGAAAGCTTGGCATGGATTGACCATTCAGTTACTATAGATTGCAGAGAGTTTGGGACGGGTCACACGCACAATAGCTCAGAGGAAGCGTAATACGCTAACCACAACAGACGCCTGGCGTCTCTGTTGTCTCCGATGCAAAAGGCCCTGCCTTATCGGTCTCCTTTAATACCGAATATTAAATAGACTTGCACACTTGTAGGTTAGAGTAAAACTGACTTGTATTAATAACACTCACAAGTATCTATTTACTGCTTTCTATCTGCATACTAAAGCCCCGTCCAAATGGCGATCTTCCTCAGCGGTGGCTCTCGTGAACTGTCTTCCCTTAGGTACGAACGACCCCTAACTTGACATATGACTTGGGGGAGGTCTACGCGGAATATTATATCTAAGAGACCCTGGTACACAGTACCCGTCGTGGTGTGTGACACTCAGTTCTTGTGAGCCACACCGGCCGGTGTGGTTCACACCAGAGTACATCCCTTTTCCTTGAAAAGGACATTGGCCAATTCTGGCCCCATTACACCCTCCCTCACCCAAACGGGAAGCACCTGTCCTAATGGGGAAATCCAGCGGAAACACGGGCACGGCCCCATTCGACAATTCACGCTCTCACGAGCACAAGCCGAGCATCGCTGGTCCACCGGGCATGACGACGGAGACCCAGATGAACTTGCGGGCCGCCCCCGACGCCCTTGGGGCTGCTGGCCCTGCTGAGCACGACGCCGACGCACCCAGTCTGTGCGAGACGGAGGAGAAGCCGCCGGTGCCTGCTTCCAAGAAGCACTCGGGCGACCCGGAGGCGACAGAGGGGACTTCGGCTTCCAAGAAGCACGCGAATGATATGTTCGAAGAGAAGAAGACGCCCGCAACCGAGAAGCCGACCATCGGCGCGAAGACGGAGGAGAACCCACCCGCTTCCCCGAAGCTAACTGCCGCTGCTGTCCAGAAGAAGAAGACATCCGCTTCTAAGAAGCCCACGCGGAAGACGACGAAGACAACCGCTTCTTCGAAGCCTGCGCCGAAGAAGGTTGCGGTGAAGAAACCAGCTGCCAAGCAGCTGAAGAAGGACGCCCCGAAGAGGCCCGCAGGACCCCGCGGCTGCCTCCGAAACGCACGGATGGGCTGTTGCCGGGTCCTCACGAGGGGATAACCAGTGACTCGTCCGACACGGACACTCCGAACCCAGCGCTTGTCACTGGCGCCGGCTCGCCGGTTGGTGACGCTTCACAGGCCCCTAGAGCCCAAGCATCGCCGGCAGGTCCTGCGGCTTCCGCAAACTCCGCGACTACGCCCCCGCCGAAGCGAAGCCCGTCGCCGGACCCGTCTCTCCGGGTAGACTACGAAGAGTCGGAATCCGACATGGACCGCGAGGCGGGTGAGGTCGAGGAATCTGTGTCCTCGCCGCCACTCACTGATGAGCAGCGAGTTCTTCACCCGGGAAGCCCGATGTCCCCGAAGACTGTGGCGACCATAGCCCGTGCCCGTGCCTTGGAGGAAGCCCTGTCTCGCCGAGACGACCCGCCTCCGCCAACACCGGAGCCCCAGGTCATAACCAATGCTGGTGTCGATGAGGGGGTCCCTCCCGAGCTGTTGCGGCCCGAAAATCGCCAGCACTTAGGCGACCGTTCCCGCCAGGCTGCCTCGCAGCCGATCGGCGCCAAGCGCGAACGCGAAACCCCTGCCCCCCGGACGCGCGAGCAACTACTCGTGTTGTGATACTGGACTCGGGAGGAGTACCGCGCACACCTTCGCCAAAGTTGGATGCCTGGCCCAGGCGCGCCGCAGTGCGACAAGTGTCCAGTCGTGCTCCTGTCGGATCGCCGTTTGGCCAGACAACTGAGCGAGACGGCGTTCGAGGGGTGGTTGCACCACTTGGGCTATCCCGAGCCCGAGTTCTTGAACTCTCCGTTTCGGGTTGATTGGCTGGCCCAGCGCCGTCTACGGTTTCTTATGACGAAGATGATTGCTGACGACATTTGGACGGGCCGCTTTCTTGAACGGCACAAGCCCATGCCTGGTGTCATCCTCGAAGAGGTTCCAGAAGTCATGGCAGTCGCAGCCGATAGAGCCAAGGAGTGTTCTCGGCCATGTCAGCGCCGACCAGGTTCGTGGGCGCTCTCAAAAGCGGCCACGAGGTCGGCGCAGTCCTCTTCGAGGCGAGCCCCAGGCTCCCACGAGTTTCGACTACTCGGGTAGCCACGCCACTTCACCAGGTACTGGTACTGACCGCAACGGCCCCGGCGCTTCACTAGCTTCTCGACATGGTAATAGAGGGCGCCCTCGCTACCAAGCAGAGGCGGTGGAGCCCGCAACGGGAGTGGTGACCGACCAGGACGCACAGCGTCGACCGACCGGCCCTCGTCCTGACCTTGAGAGCCTTCTGGTCGGTTTGGAGTCCTGTCAACGACTGCTGGATGGCCAGCGGGCGGAGATGGTGGCGCTGCGCGCTCGCGTCCAAGAAGTGGAGACCCACCTGGAGAGGCTCCAGGATGTCCGCCGGGACTCAGACCGTCTGCGAGACCATGTGTGGGGGTTGCCTGGGCAGATATGCGGTCTTGGTGACGAAGTCGACCGCCTGCGGGACCGATGTTCGCAAGGCGAGGAGAACGACGGAGCGGTGCGCCAAGACTTGGGGAGGCACCTCGCCTGGATCCGTAGTCTGTATGATCGGGTGGGCCGCTTGGAGACGCAAGCCGCACGCCGCGTAGCGGCTCAAGCTGTCGCTCCGACTCCCGCTCCTGCCCCGGTTCCCTCGGAACAGTGCGTTCGGGTGATGGTGGACGCCTTCCGACAGTACTCGGCGACGCAGTCGACTCCTCAGGCTCAGCAGCCCCCGCCGGGCGATAGGGCTTGAGCAAGCCGACGTAGAACGTCGGATGTGTGGCCATGGACGATGGGAAGTCCAGCGTGTAGGCGTGGCCGTGGACCCCTATGACCGTGAACGGTCCCACGAAGCGAGGTCGCAGCTTGGTGCTGCCCACGGCGGAGACCGCCTGCGTAGGAAGCTTCTTAGCGTTTAATAAGACTTGGTCTCCCAGTTGAAACACTTGCGTGTTTTTACGCCCTTGCCGATCACTCTGTTCCTTCTGAGCGTCTTGGGCGGCTCCTTCTGAGCGTCTTGGGCGGCCGCCATAGCGTCACGCAACCGCTGTCTGATAGCCTCGCCAGTCTCAATGAACGAGAGCAGATTCCGTTTGACGGACGTGCGTAGGCCTTGGAGGCCCCTTGGGTCTTCGGCATTAGCCTTCCCCCCACCCAAATTCGGTGCCGACGGCAACGGCAGCGGCGTACGCGGGTGCCGCAACCCATTCACATAGAACGGAGTGAAACCCGTGGATGAATGCACTGCATTGTTAAGCGCAAACTCCACCCGTGGAAGGAGCGTGCTCCACTTGGTGGGTTCTGCAGCGGAGACACTCCGAAGGACGTCTTCGATAACTCCGTTCACCCGCCGTCTGACCGTCGGTCTGAGGATGGTCCGCTGTGGACATATCCAACCTCGTGCCTAGGACGCGGAAGAGGTGTTGCCGAAAGTGGGACACGAACCGGGGATCTCTGACCCTCACGAAGGCCTCGGGGAGGCCGTGATGACGAAAGACATTATCCACAAAGAGCTGAGCCGCCTGAGGCGCGGTCACACTCTTCCGTACAGCGGCCAGTCGCACCATCTTGCTCAGACGGCACACAAAAACCAAGATGCCAGTGTGGCCACGCGCGTCGGCCGGGAGCTCAAAGATGAAATCCATGCTCACGGAGCGCCAGCAATCCGCCGGAACCGACAAGCTCATCAAAGGAGCGAACGCCGAGGGCGCGGGTTTGACACGCTGACTGTACGTATTTACGTACCCATTTATACATATGGGGCCACCAGAAGTTGCGGGACACATACGTATACGCCTTCTCCCGCCCCAGATGGCCGCTCAGCGGCGTGTCATGAGCCTCATAGAGGACACGATGACGCAGATCCTCGTCGTTGGGAACGACTATTCGAGGCTGATCGTCGACGGCTACTTGGTAGTAGAGCAAATCGTCCACTACTGAGTAGTGGTGCAAGCGTGAGCGCTGCCGCGCTGTGAGCCCGACAGTCTTGTTTGGAACGCTCAGCGCCTCCACCAGACCTGCAAGGTCGCCATCACCGGCATACGCCTCGCGAATAAGCTCATAGAGCGGTGACTCGAGGTAGGCCAGATGCGCCAACTCATAATCTGGCCGCCGAGAGAGCGCATCCGCGAGGGCATTCTGCATTCCCGGCTTGTATTCCACCGTAAAGTTGTACTCGGCGAAGAAAGAAAGTCACCGCGCCATGCGCTGGGAGAGGTGAGGCGACGACGTCGCCGTCCTCAAAGAGGCATGATCTGTGCAGATCACAAAGGGTTTTTGACCTAATAGGTGCACCCGAAACTTGACCAAGGCGTACTTCATCGCCAACAGTTCTTTGTCGTGGACAGGATAGTTCTTTTCCGCCGCCTACAATTACGTACAGTTTACCTCTGGATCCATGTCGTCGGTCACTATTATGGAAAAATGACAGGGTCCAGACCCATCGATATCAATCTCGTAAAGTACCGCTTCTCTACAATTCCGGGCTATGGAAACACAGAAGGGTGCAAAACTGCTTGAAGTAGCGTGGTATGTACACATCGCGATCGACAGTATTAACATGCGCATGGAACTATCAGTACGGCAAACAGTTATAATTTACGCAGAGTCTTCACGGCCAAGAACCCCAAATAGATTTGGATTGGCGTCGTCAAGACGACCATTACGCACGAGGAACACATCGCATTATCTCACAAGTGGATTCAATTACTAGATGATGTGTACACAACAGAATGGTTGTGTTCAGTTCACACGACACAGTGAGCCAAAGCGTGACGAGCGAATATATCTCGTGGACAAGTAAGCTCAATCCAAGTATGACCGACGACCACATCACCCTAAACGGGCACGCTGCCGTCATCCGTCGGTCTACGACGCACCCATCGGGCGGCGAGTATGGTCCTCTGCGTCGATGAAATCTATGGCATGGGCCAGTTCGTTGTCTCAAACTACAAAAAGAGCAAAGCCGCTCCAAGATGAAATACTACAAGATATTTGGACAGCAAACCGAGTGTATTGGAGCAACACATGTGGAGTAACAGCCGCTGCTATCGAAGAGAGTGATCATGCAGAACCCTGGACGACAGACAACGCGCAGATAAAAAAACTGTAAGAGAGTACACGACCAGAAAACATCAGCCATGGATACGGCACTAGCAAGGCATACTAAGGCTCTTCAACGCCAATCATCATCCTGGCACCAACAACTAGAACGAGGGCAACCAGAATACGTGTCTCATGCAAATCCAGACCCACGGACAGAGTCGAGCGACTACAGCGATCCCCGGTAAGGCCACACTCTACACTACACACCCAGTTAGTCTCTACCAGCACCACAAGCATGCATGACCTTAGATGTCGGTGGGCTAGAGAGACAGCCGTAGCCACGGACCATCGACTACTTAAATAGTCTATACCAGGTTCAGGGGTGGATGAAGTGCTCCTCCCGAGTGCAACCGGCTTTGACAATTTAAAAAAAATCTACTTCTCTGGCCCACTTCAAAATGACGATTGAGGTTAATCATAAACTGAAGACAAGCACACTATTGGCTAAAAAGCGTTGGTAGGCTTGTCTCAACTAAACCGTAAATCGTTGGCTGTGGACAGCCAATTCACTCCTAGCTCACTTTACCCAACCAGCACAAACCAATCGCCACAATGCCTCGCACGAAAGGACAAGTCGATATAGCCCCCGACGTGCACTTGCGGGCCATCACTTTCCCCTCACAGCGCAGCATCGGCGGTCGTCTGCTTCGTGGTGCTGTTACGGCGGCCATGGTGTCCTTTGACCTCTGCCGTAACAGCAACAAAAGGCTATGGGCAATGCGGACCAGCGTCAATGCACTAGCAGCCCCTCAGCGCTCGCAGCCAAGGCGAGGACGGCACCTTTCACCAACTGGTACTTTAGTGTTAATTCAATGATTAGATCTTACTAAGTTTTAGTGTAAAACTTACTCTAATGCTAATTGGTAAATAATGTGTGGTCGATCGGAAAAAACCTCGATATATACAAAGCTAATTTGAAGGTCACTTGCACTGTTTAGGCTGCTAAACTGTAGCACATCGTTCGTAAGTCTACGAAGCGCGAGTCTTAAAAGTCCGATTAATTATCGCTAAAAATTGATCCTGCTGCGACAAAAAACCTAAATGCTGTATAGACAAAGCCATTTTGAGATCCAGCCTCTCCTTCAAAACAACACTTCCAACTCAGATAAAAATACTGGTATGCGTTTGGTTCTGGATTTAGAGCTGCCATTGAGCAGCTACCTCAGAAAAACTAGAACCGTCATTTTGAAATGGGCCAGAGAAGTACACCGTAGGCCTCAGGGTCGTCAAAGCCGTGCGCTTCTTTGCTTTCGCATCTCGGAACCATCAGTTTTGCTTTTAGCAAATCGACGTACTCCGGACCGGCGGCCCTTGTTGTTTTAAAAGCACAACACAACAGAAACAGAGTAATAAGTACTGCCACAGAACAAGCATGAGTCTGTATCCCACCAGAATGGATCTGGCAGCGACTGTGCTTGAAGAATCCGATCAGAGTCTCAACAACTAGCGAAGATATCGTTGCGTGGCCAGAGCTTCGGTAAAGAGGGTGAGTGACACGTGCTGAAGGCTCAGACGTTAACCGAAACGGTTCGTCCTTACAAAGAGGTTCCGCGTGGTGTCTTGTATAGCCGCTTCATCTCTCACATAAACCGGCTCGCAATCTCAAGATGTTATATCGGATGACCAAAGGGTCGAAACAAAATTGATCAACGCGCGGAATTTACTCTATACAAGAGTCTTTTTCGGGCCCTCACTTTCCGCTTTTAGTTGCCAGTTTTTGAAGGCGCGTGGGACGAACGGCATTTCTTTTTTCGTGGTGTCCCTCGAATCGTCACGGGATCTCCACTGGCCTTATATTATAGTGCTGGCTAATCCCCATTTCGCTCAGTTTTTGATCTGAGCCGTCCAAAAGAAGCCAAGTCGGGACACCAGAGCCCATGGTGCTTGTGGTGTCGTGCCGCTTCATGCGAATCGGCTGTAGCGAAGACGACCACCCACTCTTTCGACGCTACTACGCTAGGTAGGACGCGTCCGCCCTGAGTAATCTTATTTTTCCGGAGGGACGAGGGGCTAACATTCTGACATGCGCCTCCACATTACACAGGAGCAACAGGGAGCGTGGCGTCAAAGTACGTCGTGGTCGCTTATGTCACGAGCCGCCCCACTGACCCTCTAGACACTAAGGAAGGAATCATCTCTCTCCGGCACCTATCCAAACGCAGATCCTGCGATGCTTTCCGCATTGCTGTCCGGAGCACGTTCAGCGGTGCTACTGCGGCACCTCTATCCACATGCTGGTGACGTTCACCACCGACCCCTCTCCGGCCTCGCAAAACAGTATCGTTGTGTGCGCACGGTTCGAGCCGTCTCGGATCGTCCGCTTTTGGCCGTCAAGCCTAGCGGGCGCTCCGGGAAGCGAAGACCAAAGCAAAAGCCATGAGCGGAAGCTACATCCAGGTGAAGTCGTATCGCTGCCTGTAGGTCTGCTTCCCAGTGGCAACCGCAAAGCCAAACAGACGACATGGATCAGGGCCGACAGAGAAGGTAACGCCAAGCAGACCACAAAGGTACGGCTACTGCACGGCTGCGTGGGTTCTGGGATGGACCCAGTGTTAAGATTAATATCTGTCATGTGTGCAACGTCATCGCGTGAAGAACGCGACGTTGTATGTACTGAACAACCACCGATTCCCTAAGTGGCTCTACAGCTACGACAGCAGCGTCACTAGGACTCAGCGGGAAATGACACATCATTTGGTTGCTTACGTCTGTCAAGTTGTAGGAACCCAATCTCAACATGGAGAGGTTGATGCGATCGTACTCGCCCGCCATGAGTCACCTGGTTTTTCCCTCATTTCTTATCGGCGGTGTGGCAACAACGCAAGTGATGCAGGGTGTGATCTACCTGCGATAGAAGTAGCATCACGAAACACTTTTGCTACCGTCGACTTCGAGACTACGATTACTTCAACATCGAATGATAGGGAAAATGGTCCATATCCTCCTGCAGTGTTGCGACATCCCGACCTGTACGAGGCTAAGCCGCCGCATACGCATAGTACGCAGCACCATGCCCAGTCGAAGCATGATCACGTGCGTCAGCATGCGTTGCATGGAGTCTACCTCAAGTCTTATCGGCATCAAGAAGAGACTGCTGTCAATCCGATCCGGCATATGCCAGACGATGATCAGGAGTACTATCTGTGGCAGTTGGGATCAAGTGCGCGCCGCTACGGGTTCCACGACAAAGGACAACATCTTACGATACTTTGGCGGTTTATTCAAAGCCTGTCGTTGGATAGTATTGGATTCGACGTCGGAACGATGGATAAAGGCATCCAAACGTTTTGGCTGCGTGCGGCAGCAGCACTTCGAGAGTCAAAGCCAAGTTCCAGTACAGAAATCGAGCACGTGGTGCACTTATTCCTCAGAGGTATGTTCCAGGGGTCATTTGCTCCGTCTGGTGCCAAAGCACCCTTGAGTCGAGAGAGCGCCATCATTCGAGTGACCACGCACCTCTTTTTGCGCGCACTTTTCTCGTACACTATCCAGTGTCTTCTACTCTCGACGTGCATGGCGCAAAGTAATTCGGCCAGTACAGCCCAGCTTCAGGAACGTTTCGTGCTGCTGCTTTCGGAAGTATACGACATACTTGTTGATATACTGCGAGAGGTAACAACGGACATGGCCGATGAACTACCAGGAAATCAAGAGTTGTTGATGCCTGCGTTAGTGGATGAAGTGCTGTCGCTTGTGTACAGCAAGCCGCGTTTCGCTGAGCTACGAGTTGAGCTCTCGTCCGTGCTTTTAAGCCGACAGCGTATAGGCTCTCTACCCGAGATATTGAATCGTGCCTTCCATACGTTTGTAACGTTAGTGCGTGAGGCAACGGTAGTGCCGCTAAAGCATTTAGCGGAGGGGCCTGGCCTCAACAACTTGAAATGGAATCAGCGATGGCTGCTGGCACCTGGCTCTTTGCAGGTGGCTCACGTTGGGCCAGGAGCGAAACAAGACTCTCTTCGATTAGCTGATATTGCTCAATTTGTTTACGAGTGCGGCTGTATTGACATCACCATTGCAGCGGACTTGTCGAGTTTGTCGATCCAATCTGCGTGTTCGCTCTCAAGTAGCGCAACAGCAGCCACGATGGATTTGATACTTGATGGCAGCCTGCGCGCATTTCGTACACTTCCCAGCGGTATTTCGTCCACGGTCATGAGAGCAGGAGGGTGGTTTATTGGTGACTACACGGCTACTTGTTCTGAAGATACGCGCTTGCTGAATGTGGATCTATTCCTTTTCACTGACGACAATAAGAGTGTCGTTGCGCACGGTGATCGATGGGGGGGCGAACCCTTATTGGGGAAAAGCAGTCATGACGTGACGCAGATTCGCCGCATCAGTCTGTCAATTAAAGTTGAGGAAGATATCAGCGAAGGTGTAGGTTCCACCAGTGACCTATTCGCGTTTGTGGATGGAATTGTGTACTACTCGACTTACACAACTTCAAGCAAGTCGGTCATGGAGCTAGTGCAAGGGCTGAACCTGTCGGAGGTTTCACGTGCAGATAGAGCTGAAGTCTGGAGAGGGTCCAGGTGGATTGAGATGTGGAAGTTGCAGGTAGGTTATATTGCCTTGCCACAAGCGGTTACCTCCAAAATGGATGGTACACGGACCTGATCTGGTTTAGGAACAGGACTTCACTGGAGTTTGCACCCCTAGACCCCTGAAGTAGAAAAACTAATTCCAGTGAAGGCAATGGGTCCGTTCGCCGGAATGCTCGGCGCTGGTCCCGCCTCCGCAAATACCGCGCGGCCCTGCTTCCCGGGCACCCCGCGCGGGTTTGCTGCGGCTTCGCGACCTCGTCAACCGCTCACTTCCGAAGCATACAAACCTTAAGTGAAAAACCTGTTCCTAAACCAGATCAGGTCCGTATACGATCCATAATAAAATCTTCCCCACAGGCTGGGTTCGTTTAAGGTAAGATAAATAGTCTGGAGGATAGTACAACTTATCTGTAGCGGCAAGAAAGGATTTTGGATTGATTTAGGCGGACGCAGGGCACAAAATATAGTGTTGAATTGTGGAGTCCATTCGTTCAAATGAGGTTCTTCTAATGGAGTTCATTCGTCAACCTTTCCATAATTGTTCATTTAATCACACACAGATTTGTTTGCCAAACAAGTTTTTCCCCGGTTGGCATTACCGTCTGCGTAACTAGGACGGGATTTATCATTGTTGAGGCAGCGAACCTCAGATTGCCACGTAGCCCGCCTGAACTTCACATAATCGCGCCCACTTCAGCGCATTCCAGACAACACTTCGGTCGGCACTTGACATTGAGCTAAGCTCCACGCCAGAGCTAGGCCGCGTGTATTTCGAGTCACAAATAGTTCCTTGCAAGACAGCAAATACATCTCTGGGGTAGGCAGGATTGGTGGACTCGTCCGCGCCTTGGTCATGTTTTAGAATAAGCGATAGGCTGATTCGGTGCACTACCGTCCCTGCACTTTTTCCTGGGCTTGCGACTTCAGGAGCGTCAGAGGGGATATGTGCTTCCGTACTCTCTTTAAAAGCGAAGAAGTGGAGATTCAGGCACTGATTGTTATCTGATGGTTTAGCCTGGTAGTCACCAATAGACCATCCTCCAGTAGTGGCAATCTTCGTTGAGATACCGCTGGGAAGTACGTCAAATCCACGCAAACATCCGTCCAGCACTAGCTCCATGGGTGCCATCACCATGGCACCACCAAATGAGACGGCTGTTCGCAACGACAGACTGTTCCTCTCTGCCTCTACAGTCACGCAACCAAACTCGCGGATGAGCTGCGCAACTGCAACCAGATCAAGAGCACCAGATGCGTCGCGCTTTGCTTCATTTACGAGGGCATTAAAGTGCAGTGATCCAGGGTCTAGCAACCATCGATTGCTCCATCGGCTCAGCGATGTGTCGCCATCTGCAATACCGCCCCAATGCTGAGGTTGCTGCTGGTGTGATAACAACATGGTTTCGTGAGCTTGTGCTGCAAGTATGTTAAAAGCATTGTTCAATGCGTCAGATAAGGCGTTTGGTGTCTGTCGATCCAGAAACAGAGCTGAAATTTTGTCTCGAAGAGCGCTAAAGTGTGTCCGTCCGTAGATGAGAGACAAAACGTTATCCACATGCGCTGGTATGAGGCTCGGTTGCACTCCAGCCTTGCCCGTGCTCCCCCTTTCAGACACTTCGTGCAATAGGTCGTCAAGGATGTCGTACAGGTCTAGCATGAGAGAAACAAACCGCTCCTGAAGCCATTGTTTGTTTGATGCACCGTCCCCGACTAGGCATGCTTCACGAAGCAAACGTTGAATGGTGCAAGACGAGAGCGCACGCAAAAACAGGTGAACAGTTGTTCGAACAGTAGTTTGGTCGCGAATCGACTGAGTATTTATGTCAGCGAAGACGGACGCTTGGGTCGTTCTGATATTGAAAATGTTGCTGAGAAACAAAGCAACAACTCTCTCGAGATCGCCACTAATAGTAGTCGATGGAGATCGGAGTAGTACTGCTGCACTTAACCAGTGTGGATGAAGGTATGCCTTCACCGCGTTAGCGCTGACTTCGAGATCGCTTAACGATACGCGCTGGATGAAATGCCACAGAATTAGTAAATGCTGGGCCTTTTCGCGAAACGCAGGCTCACGTACGCCAGCCTCTTTCTGCCACAGGTATTTATCATCCACAGCATCAGTTTCAGAACGGTGCTGAAAATCGTTTGCACCATCATTTCGATCCCACTTTCTTAGACCAGCCAGCATGAAACTTGTAGGTAGGTGCTCTAACTGACACTGTTTTGGTTGTTGTTGTTTAATGATGTGTTGCTGCTGTATCCACATATTGCCGAAGACCTGACTGGGGCTCTGCCCGACTGTAAACGTCCGATTTTCGCTGGTAGGGAAGCGTTCACGCGACAGCTCGCGGTCATATATATCCATTTCCATGTTGTTTGACCTTGAAGAAACCAGGTCAACTTCAACAGCAGCAAAATTACTGTCGGCGGCTATCTCCACAGCCGGTAAATCACACCCCGCGTCGCTCGAGTTGTTACCGGAGCGTCGGTACGATATCAATGCGAACCCCGGAGATTCATGGCGCGCGAGCACGGCCGCTTCAACGTCTCCTTGCTGAGACCTCGCTCCTGTGAGCTGGAAGACGTAGACGACCAGGTGGTGCGTCATTTCCCGCTGCGTCCTCGTGACGCTGCTGTCGTAGCTGTACAGCCACTTTGGGAACCGGT
Source organism: Phytophthora fragariaefolia (assembly GCA_030267785.1). Classification (NCBI taxonomy): domain Eukaryota; phylum Oomycota; class Peronosporomycetes; order Peronosporales; family Peronosporaceae; genus Phytophthora; species Phytophthora fragariaefolia. Next base: position 15,951 of record BSXT01001302.1, read on the forward strand.
GGTTGTTGAGCACGTACAACGTAGCGTTCTGCGGTGCGTGCGTCCGACGCAACATGGAAGCAAAGCAAGCACGAGACATTAGACACTGCTCCTTCCTCGTCCGAAAACTGGTCTGAGACTAGCATCGAGCACCTTCGTCGTTTGCTTCGACTCGCCCTCCCTATCCGCTCGGATCCAGTGCGTCTGCTTCGCCTGGCGTCCGCTGGCAAACAGACTTGCAGGTAGTGTCACTATCTCCCCGGGCTGCAGTTTGCGCTCGTGGTCCTGGTTGACGTCCTCCAGGCGCTCGCACCCAAGTGGGTCCGCAATATTCGAGGGCCAGAGCGGAGCGACTCGCGACGGCTCGAAGCGTGCGCTGACCAGCAGACTCCGCTCGCTGGCGGGCTGCAGCTCGGCCGCGAACGTCACCATGACGTGCACGGAGGAGCCGCAGTAACACCGCTGGACATGTTCCGGGCAGCAGTGCGGGAAGCACCTCAAGAGCTGCAGCAGCACAGCAGCGTTAAGCGGTGTATAGCAGCGCGTCACAAAAGCCGCGTCACGGCGTCAAAGCAATGCACGCACCTTGACGCCGCGCTCCCTGTTGCTCCTATTGCACATGTACACGTGCGGGAGAGGAGCAAGTTCGTCAGCACCGCCCGATCGTTTTTGATAACGTAAGGCGGACGCGTCCTACCTGGCGTAGCAGCGCCGGAACAGCGGGTGGTCGGCCTCGCTGCAGCTCAGCCGCAGGTAGCGGCAGGACACGACGCGCACCATTTTGCTCGCCTTGGGAGGATTTCGAGATGAGCCGCCGGCGCGGCCGTGGACTCGTTCGGGTCAGTTGGGCTCAGAATAGGCGCGCGCCGGGGGACGCACCGCGGGAGAAAAAAACTTCCTTTCGTGCTTCGCAAGGGTCACCCATCGTCCCACTGACTGCGTCTCGAACAGGCGCAGCGCTGGCCTGAACGGCGTGGAGTCTCTTGTACGGAGGGGGGAGATGTCAAGCTGGGCGTTGCTCGCAAACCGGGTCGCACTGCAACGGATCATCTGCGTGAAACCACAAACCAGAAAACTGCGAGGACTAAACCGACGGGAAAAGTCGCGACGGCGATGGAATGAACGCAGTTTGGTCCGCGCTATTGTCCAGTCTATGAGGCAGCCCAACTACTCATCCACTGATGTACACCATGCTAAGCTTAGATTGCGTCTGCAGCTCATTTTTGTTTCAGCACATGCCCTCTCTATAGGGAACTCGAACTGGCCTGAATGAAAGGGTGATCTGACGCTGAAGCGAGATAGTTCGGCTTGGCGTCAGCCAGCATTACAGCAGGCGAGAACGATACCATGGATAGCTGGTGCTGGTTGGCTGAGGGATCTGCCCCGAGCGACAAGCAAGTGAGAGGACGGGGAAAACGCCCGCGTTTTTCAACGTTACCGTCAATCACGGCCGTCATGTGACATCCGGTAATATAGCTATGCTTGGTAAAAAAATATGCCGGTCTGCCTTTTTTGCAGCGACAACAAAAATCATGAAGTGACACCCCCTCTTACACTCAACTTCCGCCTGTATTAATTGTTTTTATGATTCGTCAAGTACTCCTTCACTAGCAGGCGTTGGTGTTGCGAAGAATCCTCTCTCATCGCGCGGGCGCAGGTCTGTCGCAATAAGTCCGGCTTTTACAAAGCCGTTAGAGATAGAGCCTCCATCGACCTCGTCCCACGCCTGCAGGCAATATGCCGCCGCTTCTGGGCCGCATCCGTGAATGTGCCGTTTTCAAAAACAATTTTACTATAGAGTTATCTTAGTCTATCCTTGAAGGGCTTCATAACGGCGATGTCCATAGAAATGAGTGGGGGTGTTGTGATTGCACTTCGCTGTCACTTCGACTGCGCGAGGCACGCACTCGGGGCACGCGTTTAGTGCGTGACAGGCGCGTGGCCTGAGTGGGTATATTATTTGAAGTGGGCCGAATGGTGCGATCTCATTGGAGGATCATTGATGATTGGCATGGTTAATGCAGATACGGCGTGCGCTGATTGGATGAGAGAGCCGTGATTATGATTACCGCTTCCGTTACATCAAGCGTTTCCGTTACATGTGGCACTCAGTGAAGCTACAGGAGGAAGTAAGCTAGAGGTAGTAGAACAAGACAAGAACAACTAACTCAATCAAACTCACTTTCAGATTTCCTTCCTACTCCTCACGACGACTCCCAAGCTACGTCTGCACTTGCAAGAGGTTATAAGCCCAAGCTACGCTGACACCGTCAAACTCGTGGAAGACAACTATTTCCACTGGGAGTTCAACATGAGGATGAAGCTCCCGCGCAAGGGACTGCTGGCCCACATCATCAAGCCAGAGTTCGACACGCTGAGTGACCGCTCCACGGTGCAGCGGAAGACCGACGATCTGAAGGCCCTTGGTGTGATCGCAGGAGACGTGAGTCTCACATACCAAGTCTACATCCGTGGAGCGACAACTGCTGCTGACTCGTGGCGCATGCTCGAGGAGCAGTTCAACCGGAACACGCTCAAGAACCGACTCCTCGAGAAGTTACACAGCTTCCCGATGGAGTCCGGTACGCGGTTTGCGGTGCATGTCGACGAATTCAAGGAGATTGTCCTTCAGATGGAGACGATCGGTGAGCCTCTGCCGACTGGAGGTCCCGAACCGATGGACCTCATGAGTGCGACGGCTGCTGGATCCCAGCAGCGTCGTGGATCAACGAATGTGCGTTGTTTCCGGTGCGGAAACAACGGTCACTATGCCCGTAAGTGTACAGCGCCTGTGCACGCGGCCAAGGTCCGACGTGACGATACTGGGTATCGCCACGGGCAGCCAAAAAACTAAGGCAACCAGCAGGCGCGGGCCCCCCTGCTGGTGATGCAGTCGAGCGTGTCGACATCGGACACGCTGTATCGAAGGCTACTGCCCCCAGTGAAAGTCACTCTCACTGCAAGACGAAAGATGACAAGCCGAACCTTGCCATCCTGAAGGTTAACTCGAAGCGAGAAAGCTCTCTTCGTCCACTGGTAGACTGTGGTGCGTCGAACAACTTTGTTCGACTGCAGAGTCTAGCAAGACTTGACTTCGAGGAAGTGGTATTACCTCGAAGTCTATTGGAAGTACGGCTAGCAACGGGTGTCGTTGTTAGAACCGAGAAGCAAGTTGAACAAGAGTGACCAGTCACTGAAGGCAGTGATCTGGGCGCGTCAGCTCCGGGAGCTGATGCGATTGGTCCTAATACCAAAGGACGCTCTGCCGTTAGGCGTCGAGGAAGAAGAGGCGCGTCGGCTCCGGGAGCCGACGCTGCAAGCCGTGCGGGCGGTTGCAAACGCCCCGCACCGGAAATGCTTGCGTGCTCGCGTGCAGCCGGGCTGCACGAC